>JASEVX010000010.1:18618974-18899725 GCA_031761405.1 Serripes groenlandicus
TCTCGCTCTCTGTCTCTCTTGCTGTCTGTCTGTCTCTGTCTGACACTCTTTCTCTGTCTCTGTATCTGTCTCTCTCTGTCTGTCTGTCTGTCTGTCTCTCTCTGCCTGTCTCTCTATATGTGTCTCATGTCTGCCTCTATCTGTCTCTCATGTCTGTCTCTTTCTCTGTCTCTCTATATGTCTCTGTCTGTCTGTCTGTCTGTCTGTCTGTCTGTCTGTCTGTCTGTCTGTCTGTCTGTCTGTCTGTCTCTGTCTGTCTGTCTGTCTGTCTGTCTGTCTCTCTGTCTGTCTGTCTGTCTGTCTGTCTCTCTCTCTCTCTCTCTCTCTCTCTCTCTCTTTCTGTCTCGCTCTCTGTTTCTTTTGCTGTCTGTCTGTATCTGACTCTCTTTTTCCCTTCCCCTCTCTCTCTCTCTCTCTCTCTCTCCCTCTCTCTCTCTCTCTCTCTCTTTCTCTCTCTCTCTCTCTCTCTCTCTCTCTCTCTCTCTCTCTCTCTCTCTCTCTCTCTCTCGCTCTCTCTCTCTCCCTCTCTCTCTCTTTGCCTTCCTCTCTGTCTGTATGTCTGTCTCTCTCTCTCTCTCTTTCTCTGTCTGTTTCTCTCTGTATGTCTGTCTGTCTGTCTGACCCTCTCTGTATCTCTCTCTATGTCTGTCTCTCTGTATGTATGTCTGTCTCTCTCTCTCTCTGTCTGTCTCGCTCTCTGTCTGTCTGACTCTCTTTCTGTCTGTATGTCTCGCTCTATGTCTCTCTTTCTGTATGTCTGTCTGTCTCTCTATCTGTCTCTCTATGTCTGTCTGTCTGTCTCTCTCTCTCTGTATGTCTCTCTGTATGTCCGTCTATGTCTGTCTCTCTCTCTCTCTCTCTCTGTCTGTCTGTCTCTGTCTATCTCTGTCTCGTTATCTCTGTATGTCTGTCTGTCTGTATATCTGTCTGCCTCTGTGTGTGTGTGTCTCTCTCTCTCTATCTCTGTCTGTCTGCGTGTCTCTCTATATGTCTGTCTATGTCTCTCTCTCTCTCTCTCTATCTTTTTCTCTGTCTGTCTGTCTGTCTGTCTGTCTGTCTGTCTGTCTGTCTGTCTGTCTGTCTGTCTGTCTGTCTGTCTGTCTGTCTGACTCTCTCTGTCTCTCTATATGTCTCTCTGTCTGTGTCTGTGTCTGTCTGTCTAGCTCTTTGTCTCTATATGATCTTTCAACTTCTTAACAATAAATACATATAACCCCCCCCCCCCCCCCCCCCCCCGGTCGGTCAGCACTTTCAGTGCTTTGATTTAATACATAATCGAATTAATAAAAGAAAACAACGATAAAGTTTAATAATTAATTTATTCAAACAAACAATTCTGCTTGTCAAAGATCATGTTTGTAAAACTCCATTGTTTTAAAAATACGCGTACGTGTGACACAGTGTACCGTCAATGACAGTTAGTGGTTTTTCAAAATAATCTCGCGTTAATTAATCTCGCAGTTAGTAATCAAGCAAAATGGCCGCGGTTCTGCACATTTTACATCATTGCAGTAAATATCATATGAATTTAATGTATTAAATGCAATATCGAGTGCCTCGTAAAATAATTACATATACATACAAGACGGATGTTTGATGCAAAGCATCAAAGAGAAGCCGCAATATTTCGTTTCACATGAAGAAAAAAGAAAAAAGATCATTTAAATCCACAAACATTAGAACAATTTAATCTATAGTCAGTAATGCTGATATCGATTATTGAAGATATAAGTTTTATGTAGGATTTAACCTGGCAGGGTCTGTGTTTTAAGTGAACGAGATAATTTAGAGTTAATCTGATCATAAAAAATGACATATAAATACTAAAGATAAATGTACAAGAGGTTATGATAAATTTAAATTAGTACCAAAAACAATCAACTATTTGTATTGCACACACGCCCTGTTATGATAATGTTTTATCAAATAATGCCGTCACACAGAAAATCTGTTTTTCGTTTGTATCGGTAAGTCATGATAAAGGATAAGGGTTTCTCACATAAAACAAATCTGCAGTAGACGACAGAAATTATCAAGTAAAAAAATAATCTCTGTAAATGATCGTATGATAATTGAAAAGTGTTGAATTATTGTGGCAAATGCAGATATTGCTCATTATGAGCAATTTCTCCTTTTGCTACAATGATTTCAATGATGTTTACTCTGACAGACTTTAAAATCACCAAGTACAAAACATAGAAAATCTCTATTAAGGATAGTAAGATAATTGAAAAGAGTTGAAATTATTGTGGCAAATTGAGCAATTGAAAATCAAAGCTGTCGGATTACAAAAGCACAATCTCGAGTTGACGAGACTGATGTGAACTCGTGTCGTGATTAGCATTCAGAAAATCAAGTAAACATATTTCTATGTACACGTAATCCGAAAGACTGACAATAGCTGCAGCGACTTTTGAAAACATTGTGACAAAAAGAGAAATTGATCACGAGGAAGTTATCCTTTTGCTACAATGTTTTCTACTTTAAGTCCATAAATTATACCTTCATTTAGCAAGATGTTCCAATTGTTACTTAATGTGCTACGTATAAGGGAAAGGCTTAACATAGGAACTAGTTTCTTTTTTTTTGAAAACGTTAACCAGTGCTTGCAAATTTACTTGAATTTATTTCTCAAACTGTAAATTTACCAGTTGATATAAGAGTTGAAATGCTGTCTACATTTACAGTGATAAGTTAAATACAGTTCAGTTAATCCGATCACACTTTTGTAATAGGGTCACTTTTGATGTGACATGTCAAGTTTATATAACTTGTTGAGTTGAGTTCACCTGTCTAAATTCATGCTAATTGCTCCCGCGCATTTTGGTCACATGACAATTTGATTTGGTCAGTCAGTCATTTTCCCTTGTTTGGTTAACACTATATTAGATTGGTAATTTGGAAATGTTGGATTTGGATTGAATTTATAACAGCAATAATTGACACGAATAGAATGAGACAGATATGTGTATGATCTAATTCCCTAAATTGGATGATCTTTCTGTACATACATAATAAAATGTATAATGATGATTCCGTTCGTTATTGAGATTTACCTGACCCTCGAACAAAGAACCCACAACAGAGGCTACCTGGCCAGAAGGAGCCCTGTTATATTTTGGCGCCCAATATGGTTTAAGTGAACTACGAACAAGCTGGAAAGTGAGATGTTTAAATGACGATTGCAGTAAACATACCAAGCATGACTGCACAGGATACCCATCATTGGATTTTTACCCTTTATTGTGACCAGTGTGTATACATAACCGTGGACAGTTATTTTAAATGGAGAGGTGAAGGACTTGGGGACAGTTTCTTAATTAGTTTTAAGAAGGACAATGAAAGGATATTTAGGACTGTGATCAGTGTACATTGTGTAGGAATATAGGATTAGGATAAAGACATGTGTGAGTACACCTTAATTGATGTATTACACAATTTGTTGTTTCAGCTGTCAGCCATTACTAAGGAAAAGGATTGTTATATCTACATGTAATTGATTTAGTAGTGATGTCTGTGTTTGTTTGAAACAGAGAAATTATTACAAAATAATTGTCTGTTTAAAACATATATTTGCAGTCAGATACATACTGGCATGGAATCAGCAGATTTTGTTATCTAAAGGTGTACAAATGCCATTTTACTGATATTTAGTACCATTATATTATACATGTAAACTGTATGCCATTGTGAGAGAAAGATTCACATGTTATTACTTAGTGAATCAAGATCAGACTTTCATTGATTGAGTGATATTTTGTACATGTTGTGTTTATTTGACCTTGACCTTTCTCCTTTGATTTTGATTGGTTGAAAAACACTTCCTGTTTATTTCCCGACTTTCCATTGGTTAGTTTAGCATTTCCTGTTTGACCCATCCACCACCCATTTTTCAGTGTACTGGTTCCCAGCTGATATACAGAACACATTGCTGCCTCATAGTCTTCATATTGGATTTTGGTGAGCTGGTTCCCGTCCTTATAACCTTTAACCTTTATATACATCATTTATAGGTTGAATACTGATTGGTTTAACAGGTTTGGAGTTGTTTATTCCTTGGTAGATATATTTTGACCCTTGAATTTGATTGGTTTAGACATTGACAGACTTGACTTTACTATTACTTTCTATTATTTACCCTTATATTTTGAATGCATTGTTATTTTGACTGAACTATTGTTTACATTTTCTAAATATTTACCTTTATTTATAAATTATATTGTTCTTTTGATTACAGATATAGATTAAGCTGACCAAATGGAGAAACTATTTTGTTGAATTAATAAATTTGTATTTTCATTTACAGGTCTTTAATGTAAAATAGTTAATTTACTTATATTGAATTTTGACCTTTGCATTAAGATAGAAATTTGGCTGACCAAGGGAGATAATACTTAGTTGAATTTGATATTTTTTTTTTACAGATCTTTAACAGTGAACAGTTCATTTTCTAGTAATGAATTAATTGATTATTAGACTAATGTAATTTGATATACCATATTATTATGTTATAATAATAATTTAGCAATACTTACCAATTAATTTGAAACATATTATCTATTTTGATTAGATTATGACTTTAATATATACTTATAGTTTGAAATACTAAACATATTTATATTTGTCATAGGTTTATAATGAAATAGTACTGAAATGAACTTAGTGTGGTGTGAACTATTTTGCAAATATCAGTGAGGAATAACAAGTGTTATTTAGTGAAATAGTGCAACAATTACTCAATTATTTGAGAGTTATCTTAGCTTAATAATATAAGCATGGAGAAACAGGAGATAGAAGAGGAGAAATTGGATTATGCTGGTGGATTCACAGAGGATGATAAAAAGCTGATAGATGCTTTTCACATGTTACATCTCTCACCTCATGTAGAGTCACCAGGAGACTTAGTGGATTTCTTAGCCAAATTTGGAAAAGCTATTTCTAACAAGCAAATTCAGAGAATTCTGGTCCCCCGCCAGGGTCAAGGTCACAAGGTCAAAAAAATTGGTATTGATGGAAAGGGGTTGTCACAAGGAATACACATGTGAAATATGAAAGCAGTACCTATTACGGTTCAGAAGTTATGACCAAGGTTAAAGTTTTTGTGACAGCGTGACTGACGGACGGACTGACGGACTGACTGACGAATGAGAAATAATAGTCCCCACGCTTTCGCTAAAGCGGGGGACAATAAAGACAATAGTAGCTCACATACATCAGGAAGCTATCATTTTCCAAAATTATCTATTTTTTATGGAGAAGATAATAAAGGCGAAACATCATGGGAAACATTCAAATTTGAGATACAGTCCCTGTTAGCTGACAAAGCATTTTCCAAAGAACAGATTTTATTGGGAGTCAGGAGAGCTGTAAAAGGGAATGCTGCAGATATTATTAGGAGACTAGGACCTGGCATTAGTTTGGATGAAGTACTTGTTAAACTTAACAGTACATATGGGAGTGTAGAAACTGAAGAGAGTGTACTTAGAAAGTTTTACTCTTGCCAGAAGTCACCAAAAGAGACAATTGCAAGTTATGCTTCTCGTTTAGAGGAATTATATTCACAAGCTGTATCCTTGCACGCCTTACCAAAGAATGACATGGTTTTAAAAGGAGTTTTATACCAAGGACTATTGTCTGAAATAAAACATATGGCTTCATATAAATATGATATAATATCTGACTATGATAAATTCAAGATTGAACTAAGGAAGATAGAAGCAGACATGAAGAACTCAGAACCAAGACATTGTCATACTAATGTAAATGTGGAAAAGAAGCCATCAGAGCTAGATGAAGTGAAAGGTCTTCCACTAAAGATTAATGAGAGGATAGACAAGTTAGAAAAACAACAAGAAGACATTAAGCAAGGCCAAGAATCATATCGAGGAAATTTAAGTGGAAATAGATATAGGAGCAACAATAGTGACAAATATCAACATAAACAAGAACACAATGATACTAACCAAGGTCATAGGAGACCTAGGATCACAGAATTTCCAACCAACTTGCTTTGGATTGCAAAGGATTGCCCAAAAGCATAAGTGCCTCAGTTGTTGGGTCAAACCAAGGCACTAATTATCAAGGCCCTAAATTAGTTGGAGAAACCAATGAAGTTGAGATAGAGATAAATAATGTCAAGACAAAAGCCTTAGTTGATATAGGAAGTTGTATAAGTACAATATCACAATCTTTTTATGATAAGAACCTTTCGGACATTGTTATACAACAGTTAGAGAACATCATAAAAGTTGAATGTGCTGATGGTCAACCACTTCCATATCATGGTTACATCGAAGTTGATTTAACAACAGGAAATGGTATTCCATAAGCTTCACAAACTCCATGTTTGTTTCTGATTACTCCTGACACTGCATATTCCATTTTAACACCAGTAATACTCGGAACAAATACCCTTGATGTTTTGTTAAAAGAGTGTCAACAGAACTTTGGAATTCAGTTCCTTCAACGTGCCTCCCTACATACACCTTGGTATTTGGCCTTTAGATGCATGGTCATCAGAGATAGAGAATTAAGAAAGAATGGAAACCAAATAGCCATAATTAGGTCTGCTGAACCAGGAAAGATAATTATAGGACCAAATGAAACCAAGACAATCAAAGGACGCACAGACAGAGAATTAGGCTTTCACAAAACATGTGCTCTTATACATGAATCACCAGACTCCTCATTACCGAACTTCATTGATATCACTCCAGCAATTATTAATTATGAATTTGGAAGAACCAAAGCTGTAGATATCACTGTTTCGAATATAACAACAAACAGCGTTGTTATCTCACCAAAAGAGGTTTTGTGTGAACTGCAGCCAGTTAAAATTGAAGATGTTTCAAATGAAGCCGAGGGAGATACCAAACATGATAGTGTTTTAGACCAAGTTAATATTGACACAAACAAGAAACTAAATGATGATCAACTCAAAGATATAACACAGCTATTGCAAAAGCACATAGATATTTTTTCTACAGGAGAAGAGGATATTGGATTTTGTGACAAAATTAAACATAGAATTGACCTATTAGATGAAACACCATTTAAGCAGTCAACCAGACGGATCCCCCCTGCCATGATTTCTGAAGTAAGGGCACATCTGGAAAACTTATTATCAACAGGAATTATAAGAAAATCAAAGTCTCCCTGGTCATCTAATGTTGTTCTTGTTAGAAAGAAAAACGGAAAGCTCCGTATGTGTTTGAATTATCGAATGCTCAACAAAAGAAGTATCAAAGATGCGTATGCGTTACCCAAAATAGAGGAGATATTTGATGTGTTGCAAGGAAGCAAAGTTTTCTCAACCATCGATATGAAATCAGGCTATCATCAAGTTGAAGTTGAAGAATGTCACAAAGAGAGAACAGCCTTCAGTGTATCGAATTTAGGTTTCTATGAATATGTCAAAATGCCTTTTGGATTAAGTAACGCACCTGCAACCTACCAAAGACTAATGGAGGAATGCCTTGACGACTACAACATGTCAATATGCGTTATATACCTAGATGACTTGATAGTATTCGCTGACAGTTTTGAAGAACATCTCCACAGACTTGATCTAGTTTTGACCAGACTCAAAGATTGCAATTTAAAGTTGTCACCAGAAAAATGTGTTTTCATTCAAGAAAAAGTGCAATTTCTTGGACACATTGTAAGTGAAAATGGAGTAGAGACTGATCCAGCTAAGATAGAAAAGATTAAAAATTGGCTCCATCAAAATTCGACGAATTGAGATCCTTTTTGGCATTTTGTGGATACTATCGGCGTTTTATTAAAGATTTCAGTAAGATAACAAGACCCTTAGCTGATCTCCTACCACCAACCTGCTCAAAGAAGATGAAGAAAACACCAATAAAACAGTGGATATGGACAGAAAATCAACAGACAATATTTGAAAACCTAAAGGAAATTCTAACCAGACCACCAATTTTAGCATATCCAGATTTTTCAAAACCATTTGAGCTTCACACTGACGCATCTGGAACAGGATTAGGAGCTGTACTTAACCAATCTGATGGAAAATTGAAAAGAGTTATTGCCTATGCAAGTAGAGCATTAACAAAGTCAGAGAAGAATTACAGTGCGTACAAGTTGGAATTTCTCGCTCTGAAATGGGCTGTGACAGAAAAGTTTTCAGATTATCTCGCTATCAACCATTTCTCAGTACTTACCGACAATAATCCACTAACATATGTATTGACCAGTGCTAAACTAGATGCGACAGGACAAAGATGGGCATCAGCATTAGGAGAGTACGATTTTGACATACATTACCGATCTGGACTTAACAATGGAGATGCAGATGCATTGTCAAGATACCCACATGAAAGAAGAAAAGAAGAACAGCAAGAAAGTGTTAGAATAAAGAACGAGGTAGTCAAAGCCATCTGCAGTAATACCGATACAGAACCACTTATTGAGACAATATGTACCAATATCAAGGCACAAGTAGAATTTAGAGAATTAAGAAGTAAGCAGAGACAAGATAAAGTTATTGACAGATGGAGAATAGCTGTAATGAACAAACATGTGCCAACCAAGAACTTGACCAAAGAAGACTTCATTATGAGGAAGCAATTCAAACACCTGATTTTGAAAAGAGGAGTACTTTTCAGAAAGATTCAGGAAGAAGAAGAAACTATAGAACAACTTGTGTTACCAGAGTGCTATGGAGAGGATGTCTTGAAAGGACTCCATGATGATGTAGGACATCCCGGTAGAGACAGAACAATAAGGCTTTTAAGGGAAATATTTTTCTGGCCCGGTATGACAAGGGATGCAGAAAACTGGACTGAAAGATGTAATAGATGTATGAGACGAAAGTGTGGATCAGATATCAGAGCACCGTTAGTCAGTATAAATACCAGCTACCCTTTAGAACTTGTCTGTATGGACTATCTTACATTAGAACCATCCAAAGGAGGGATTGGAAATATATTGGTTGTTACAGATCACTTCACAAAGTTTGCAATGGCAATTCCTACAAAGAATCAAACAGCAAAAACAACAGCTGAAGCCTTTTACAACAACTTTATCATTCATTATGGCATTCCTACCAGAATACATTCTGATCAAGGTGCAAACTTTGAATCTAACATAATTAAAGAATTATGCCAATTGACCAATATGGAAAAGACTAGAACATCTATTTACCATCCACAAGGAAATGCTGGCCCAGAAAGGTTTAATAGAACTTTACTTGGAATGCTAGGGACTCTAGAGAATGACCAAAAAGCAGACTGGAAAAGATATATCAATTCTTTGGTATATGCATACAACTGCACACCTCAAAAATCGACAAAATATTCACCATTTGAGATTATGTTCGGCAGAAAGCCAAAACTACCAGTTGATTCAATGTTCGAACAAGTGACAGAAAACTAGAATAGAACTAAAAAAGACTATATAGATGATCTTCAGAACAGAATAGAAGTAACAAAGGAAATAGTTCTGAAACATCTGAAGAAGTCAAAAGAGAGACAAAAAAGCCATTATGATTTGAAGGCAAAAGCAGTCACTTTATTAATAGGAGACAGAGTGTTGGTTAAAGTTCTGGCATTTGAAGGCAAACACAAGATCCAAGATAGATTCGAAAATGACATGTATACTGTTATAGAACAGCCAAACGAGCATATTCCTGTTTATAAGGTTAAAGCAGAAACATCGGGTGCAATAAGAACATTGCATAGGAACCATTTGTTTCCAATTGGAGATAGGATAGCAGAAAGAACAGAACCACTTCCAAAGAAGAGGATATCTCTGGAGAAGAAGAAAGTTGTGGCCACACAAGAAATTGAGAAAAGAAACATGCTACAGGAGAAAATAGATGTGAGTGAGTCGAGTGAAGACTCAGATGAAGAAATGATAGGAGGATCAGGAACTAGAATTGTAGACACTACAGTTATACATGGGGACGCTCATGCTCCTGAAAGATATGGAAGGAAAACTTCGAATATAGAAGTTATAGCTAGGAGAGAGTCAACAAACGACTTAAGTAAGGAAGACAGAACAGGAACAGAGTTTACAAATGCCCGTGATGGTGAAGAAAGAAGCTTCAGAGACAGTTGGAATGCCTCAGAGAATACAGTAAGGACAAATGATATATCTAATGCTCTCGACAGCAATAAAAGAGATATCGAGAATGAAAATTATACAGAAGATGATGGAACAGCAGCAGCTGGACACATAACAGACATACAGAAAAGAACAGATGAAAAGACAGTGAGCGAAAAGCAAGGTCTAGAAAGCAAAAATGGCACAGAATGAGGAGAGTCTGGAGAAACGGTTACAGAAAGACAAGTGTTTAGAGTAGAGAATCCAGACGCAATATCTCCCCCAATACCTGCCCCAAGAAGATCTCAAAGAGAGAAACGAAGACCAGCATGGTTCGATTCATATCAGATGAATCGGGTAGTAGTAAAACCTCATGATTCAAAGTTAGAGGCACTGAATGTTTTAATGTCATCAGGAATTTTGGAGCAGATAGATAGAACTGTTGTATACAGTATTTTAGATTCAATAATTAAGTAATTATGTTTTCCTTTCAGAAAAAGGATTTAGTTTTTATAAATAATTTAGTTTTACAGAAGGTCAATGCGTGGACGCAATTTATCATGGAAGAGAGGAGTGTTTTGTAAATTTAGATTAACTGAGTTTTGAAATTAATATATTTTTCTTCATGTTTAACTGGAATATATCAACTGAAATACATTTTTTTATATTTCTGTGACAGGTAATGCTGCTGAAGTTCAAAGTAACAAGTTTGTTTTGCTGAGAATGTCTATTTTGTATATGCATATATTGTATACTTATTTTA
The DNA here is from genome assembly GCA_031761405.1 of Serripes groenlandicus. NCBI lineage: Eukaryota > Metazoa > Mollusca > Bivalvia > Cardiida > Cardiidae > Serripes > Serripes groenlandicus. The sequence goes on from JASEVX010000010.1 coordinate 18,629,800, forward strand.
TTTATTACATGACATGTTAGACGATTTTGACATGACAATGACGAGACGTCATTTTATAGGCTGGGGAAGTATGTAATAGGGTCACTTTTGATGTGACATGTCAAGTTTATATAACTTGTTGAGTTGAGTTCACCTGTCTAAATTCATGCTAATTGCTCCCGCCAATGTTGGTCACATGACAATTTGATTTGGTCAGTCAGTCATTTTCCCTTGTTTGGTTAACACTATATTAGATTGGTAATTTGGAAATGTTGGATTTGGATTGAATTTATAACAGCAATAATTGACACGAATAGAATGAGACAGATGTGTGTATGATCTGATTCCCTAAATTGGATGATGTTTCTGTACATACATAATAAAATGTATAATGATGATTCCGTTCGTTATTGAGATGTACCTGGCCCTCGAACAAAGAACCCACAACAGAGGCTACCTGGCCAGAAGGAGCCCTGTTATACTTTGTTTGTAAGAACCAGAAGATTTCATTTCATTTAAGTATTCTGGATGTTCACATCGCATCCGTGACAAAACATGTTGTTGGCTAGGCAAAATACACCGATATCGTGTTTACCGCGATATTCATGAAATGTGGAACTGCAACAGCGAAAAAGAATGAAATTGATCTTGAAACAGATATTTCTGTGGTTTAAATACTTTCATGTCTGCATTTTGCGATGACAATTGTACTCAAAGTTAACTTTGAATCCAGTATGTACTGAACATAAAAGTCAGATTATTAAAAGCAAAGCAAATGAAAAATGTATGTGAAATTGCGATAAAATGAAAATCTATAAATAGACTATATAGATGAATGGTACTGTCTTTTATTTTAGCTCTTTAACTTGATTCGGGAACCAGAGTCGCTGCGTGGCCGCTTACGACATTTACACACTAGACCAAATTGAGATCGGTTTAAATCGCGTTGGTGAATACGGATTAAATATAAAACGTGGACTAAATATTAAGATTTAGATTTAGACAAATATCTAAATTGAAAAGTTTAGTGAATACGGGACGAGGCTTCTTCCTCTAATTACTTCGTAATATATCATAGCATGTAATTTTAAGTAACCAGACTACATTTACAAATTCAATAGAAGGGTTCTCTATCTTACTGTCTAGAGTAGATCTAGATACAGTATGAATTTCGCTTAAATAAAAATGTACATACATTCAATTAATATACTGGCCTTTGTCTTTTGTTTTTAATTTGTAAAACTCACACATGCATATAGAGTGTAAAAGGGATGTTTTAAAAGTCATTCTAAATATTCTCCTTGACCGAAAATTAAAAGCATCCCTACAGGAAGCCGCCTCCTGGCGGCTTCCAATGATGTAATATATCAGTTTAAAAGCATTACATTGATTTGTTACACTCGAATATAGACGGACACTAGTGTTATTGACCGACTGGGTACCCCACCCACCCATGTCTCACAAAAAAAATCACGATGGACTTGAGACGTAACGGCGATATATTGAGATTACAATGCAATATGTAACGGCGATATATTGAGATTACAATGCAATATGTAACGGCGATATATTGAGATTACAATGCAATATGTAACGGCGATATATTGAGATTACAATGCAATATGTAACGGCGATATATTAAGATTACAATGCAATATGTAACGGCGATATATTGAGACTATCCCTTTTACCAAACAAATAAAACCCATTTAAAATAGAAAACTATTTTGTTTTGTAAAATATTTGCTATTACGAAATTGAACAAGGATGTAAAATTGAAATGTCAGATTTCTGTAGTTAAAGATCAGATCTGCATTTTTCATTTGTAAGCATCTACGCTTATTACACCTTGGCACTGACCTACTTCCATTAGTAAATTCTATTTTAATTAACATTGTTTTCATGACGGGATTTAAATCCCAAGTAAAAACGAGTGCGCCATATAGCGCACGAGTTTTTATACAAGAATCTCTTTCACGAGGGATTTAATTCCCAAATCATGAAAATAATGTTTATTAAACTATATATTACATACTCGGCGATAATTTTCGTTTTTAAACGACAATACCCCTGTGCAGCTCATTTATTTTTAGCTCAGAAGTGGAGAGATCTGAATGACGTAATCTGCCAGTTTTGCAGTGACGTCACTATATATATATATAATATATATATATATATACGTGACGTCACCGACAATGTGTACATTGATTGAAATAAACTTGTGTCATGTCGATTCAAGCTCTTATTTGCGGATTTAAAAGTGCAATTGTGGATTATTTAACGGTTCATCATGGAAATAAAGTGTTAAGTAGTGAAAACGGAGCTTAAAAGTGTTTAAAAGAGATTTTAAAAAAGTAGTTCCGAAAATCCGGCTAGTGAGCTATATCGCACACTAGGCATGTTAATATTGTTATACGTTTTCTCAAGTTGGGAAATCTCTATATTTTATCATTCAGTATATAATATAATAGGTTATTTTTAGACATGGTCAACTGTCACATGCCCATAATGTTTTGGAAAACATGTATATGACTTGTATTATGACATTTTTTATGCTAAAGAAATGATGTCAGACTAAAATTTAGACAAAAGATAGGAATTTAATTCTTATTTTATGGTTTTCTTTATTTCGAAACCTATGTTCATGCATGTTTTCTTCTTTAAAATATTGGTGGTTTCTTTTTTTAGTGTTTACATATCATGTTAAAAATATGCAACTTGAGAGTTGAGGGTTTGCACAGGAATAATAAATTGTAGGTGAAATCTTTTATAAAAAGATTATAAACCAGTTATTTCCATTTCTCTATGTCTCTTCAAAATATATTTGATTAGCAGATTACAAGATATTATGCTGTGAGTAAAAGGGTACATCAGTGTCAGAGTGATGTGAATTTTTGTTTTCTTCTCCAAAATAAATAACTCAACCATAATCACATATACCACACACAGGCACATTCAAGTGACTAATGTTAGTTTATGGGGAGCAATATAATGTTCACTGACTCAGTCAGTCTGTTATGTGACAGTATCTGTGATACATGGTATGTATACATATAAAAAAAAACTAGGTTGTTTTAACTATTGAATCATTTTGGTTGTGAAGGTGGTTTAGTTTGTCTGCAAGATGGATCGATATATTCCAACAGAGGAAACTATTATGGTGGTCCGGGTTATATTTTAGGTTTTCCTTAACTTTATACATGATATTTTATGGTTTTCTTTAGATTTATAGTTTCTCACTAAGTTAACTAACAGTAGCTCAACCCCCCAGCAGATTGAGGTTATAGCAAAAACTGTTGAAATGGTATTTATGGATTCCCTGCTTGATGCTTATGGTTTGGCAATACGTATAGCATTATGACCAGATTAATAGTATCATAATTACACCATGAGTACTAGTTGAAGACAGTGGTGCAGTGACTGTGGTAGAGTGTTGGCCCCTTGTACCGCAGGTCCTGGGTTAGAATACTGTCATGACACCATTAGTACTGATAATTTTCCCAGAAACCAGTGTAGTATTTAATAGAAATACTGATGAAAGGCATTATAAACATCATTTAAATAAAAAGTAACTCAGTAATAAGTTATTCTTAACAATATTGCCTATTAAATGTTAGTGTATTCATTAACTCTTTCATATATACAACAAGTCCGCAGCAGAGGACATAAAAAACATATCGGAACAAATCTAAATAAATCTCAATAAGAGTTGGATAGAGTTGAAAACATTGTGAAGAAAGAGAAATCGTCATTGCTCCTTTCGCCACAGTGTGTTTAAAAGTTGTCTTACTGCGCTGGCATTAGAAAGTGTTAACCGTAACCACATATAGACGCTTTCTGACGCGTCTGTAGCAGACGACTTTTGAAAACCTTGTGACAAAAGGTGAAATTACTCAAAACAAGCAACTTCTCCAATTGCCACAATGTTTCCAATTTTTTTCATAAATTTTAAACTTCAATCATAGAGAATTTCTGTGTTTTTACCTAGAAATGTTCAAAGTCGTCTGCTGCAGATTTGTTGGGTGTGGGCAAAGGGTTAAATGTTGATCAGATGTGATATTTTTAGAGTTGTCAAAGCATTGTTGAAAAAGTAGAAAATGTGCAGAGTTAAATCTTATAGACAGCGAAATAGCTCACAACATTGTATTCATTTAAGAACTTTGTAAATACTTTTTAGTTAATTTTGTTATTTCTGATAATGTTTCTTCTTACAGCATGCCATAGAGCTTGTGACAAAAGCTACAGAAGAAGACAAAAAGAGGAATTACTATGAGGCATTGAATCTATATGAACATTCTCTAAAGTACTTTATTCATGCTATAAAATGTAAGTTTGACATTTTCCAGCTACTGAGCTCTACATATTTGGGCATATTTAATGTTCTTAATTAATACTTTCCCACAATGTAGACAGATTTTTCACATCTGTAACAGATGTCTTTTAACCCTTTCCCACTTGCAGACGTATTTTGATGCATCTGCAGCAGACGACTTTTGAAAACAATGTGGCAAAAGGAGAAATTGCTCATGATGAGCAATTTCACCTTTTGCCACACTGTTTTCAGCTCTTTTTAATGGTAATTTTTTTGAGATATGTCACATTTTTGCCTAGACGTTTTGAAAGTCGTCTGCTGCAGATTGTTGTATGTGGAATTGGGTTAGCATAATATTGTCAACACTAGTATATCAGAATTTATAAGGATTTTCCATTTCTTATGAAAAGATGTTTTCAAACTGTTACCTAAAGGTGCTGAACTCCTGATTATAGATAGTATAGTCAAAGTACTGTTCAAAAGTTGTCTGTTCTTGGACAAAATTAGATTAATAATTTTACTTTCCAGTACAATAAACATCTAAATATTATATACTCAATGATAAAATATAGAGATTTCCCAACTTGAGAAAACCTATAACATGCTTTTTGTCTACTGAGCAATATCGCCTAGTGTGCAATATAGCTCACTAGCCGGATTTTCGAAACTACTTTTTTTAATCTCTAATTTTTTAATTGTCTACACTTTTAAGCTCCGTTTTCACTACTTAACACTTTATTACCATGAAGAACAGTTAAATAATCCACAATTGCATTTTTAAATCCGCAAATAAGTGACACATTTATTTCAATCAATGTACACATTTGTCGGTGCGCGCGTAGTGACGTCACTGCAAAACTGGCAGATTACGTCATTCAGATCTCTCTGCTTCTGAGCTAAAAATAAATGAGCTGCACAGGGTCCTTTAAAAACGAAAATTATCGCCGAGTATATAATATATAGTTTAATAAACATTGTGTTCATGATTTGAGCATTAAATCCCTCGTGAAAGAGATTCTTGCATATAAAAACTTGTGCGCTATGGCGCACTCGTTTTTATATCGCAAGAATCTCTTCCACTAGGGATTTAAATCCCGTATCATGAAAACAATATTAATTAAACTCTATATATTGATAGTTTTTGCTTCATTTCTACTGGGTAGACTGACCTAGTAACCCAGCAGGCACACAACGTTGTTTCAACGTTGAAATATAGTCACGACGTTGAACAACGTTATTACAACGTTGAAACAACGTCGAAGTTACAACGTTGAAAAATGGTTGTCATGCTGACGATGTGTCAATGTTCTCACCTTTGTTATTTTTTACATGTTTTTACCAGAGACATATAAACACCATCTCTGTGTTTACCTTAAAAGTTTTAATATTCATTCCTGCAATAGGATACAGTTATTTGGTATACACACACTGATAAACATGTGTTGTAAATGCCGTTTGGAAATTTGAATTATAACGGTGACGTAATTGTTTTAAATGACGTCATTCACGTGCCACGTACGTCATAGTGCAAGAGGGAAACAGATCATAGTATTGACGGGGGAATAGTTCAATCCTAGACGATAGCTTTCATGTAAAACAGCTACAAATAACAGATTTGTATTTATAGTGAATCAGGTAATAATATATATTCATTATTTGTTTATGTTGATGAATTTTAATTGATTTTGAGAATAGGAAATAGTTGGTTAAATTTTACATTTAGGTCAGACACGGGTGGCAACATATTTTAATAGGGTTCGACATTAACGGGATTCCGTGATCCCGAGGATCGTATATTTTAGTGAGGAATCTTTCATCCCACTGGCTGGAGATTCCGTTTTTCTTACTTTTGTTCTTCCCTTTAATTATATAAGTATTAAAATCCCAGGTTTTGTTGCGAAAAACAGTAATAAGAATGACCCATGAATTTGCATTTCCGGCTTTGATAATAAACATTTATATATATAAGCAGATCAAGTATGAAGAACAAGGTCACACTCTAAATAGCAGTTCAAAAATATTACATTTGCCATTATTCTTTCCTACCTAATTCTTGGTCATATTATTCTTCCAGGAAGCCTTTCCAAATTGCACGGAGGCAAAAACGAGGGATGTGATGTCCAAATACCTAAAATATGCGCCAGAAAGAGCCGGATGAGGAGGCAGAACTTGAACAATGCAATGAAAGAAGTACAGGAACTGTTACCAGTGTTTCCCCGCACCTTTTTGTGAATGGGGCCAGGGCCCTTGGAATTGTGAAAATAGTGACATGCCTGAAATTGTGAATTTACGATAGTATATAATGTCAATCAAGGATTTTAGTCAGGATTGATGGATAGTGAATAAACTAAATTAATTGACTATAATTTCTACTGATTTCGTTGCATTGCGGCGCTTCTAGTATTATATAAATGTATTACAAATTAAATTTGTCCTCTGACATAATAGACCTAAAACTTCTTGTGAGAATAAAACACAAGAACCATAACTCTTTTTGTCGTTTTTACACTCTCCATTGATATATAATTACCGATTTTAGCTCGACTTTTCTAATCATTTGAGAGCTATTACAGTTATGTGTGCGTTGGCGTTGCAATTTTGGTTAAAGTTTTGCATGCAAAGCTATTTCTAAAAAAAATCGCATATGCTATTGCTTTGAAACTTCACACACTCATTGGACATCATCAAATATATTGAAAATATAAAGTGAATGTCTATATTTATATATATGTTTATATGGTTTTGGTTGAACTGTTTCTTTTTCCAGATATGATCGTGGTGAGGGTCTTAGTACACTGAATTCGAACTATTATTGATATAACTCTACTTCTATGATTGCTCTAGTTAACCTCGTCAATTGTATGTTTTAAATAAAATTTACTGTTAAATTCACAATAAACTTTCTATGTGTTAATATGTGTGAAAAATAAAACCATTGGTGTATCACACTGCATTTGTTTGTTCGCCGAGCCTTGGTAGTGACGCTAGCTGTCAAGGGTTGTGAGTTTGAACCCAGCTTGGCAAACATTCTTTCCGACGTTTGACAAAAGTCATTGTGACAAGCGTTATTGGTCTTCCACCAATGGGCTATCAGTCTATGTAGAAAAGCAGCCAGTTACCTGGAAAGAATGTTGTATGAAGTACTGGTGTGAGAAAGTCGAGAAACATATGAGTAGGTGAACTGGCCACCGTGATATGACTAACACATTGTTTAAAATGGCGTTAAGCCCCAATCAACTGAGCAAAAACTGACTTTGGACAAAAACCTCTTCGATGGGGTACAAACAGGATTTGCTTAAACAAAGTAATGTTGAAATCCCAACCCCTATTCAACTCTCAAATCTAGACATTTTTCAACGTTGAAGTCGCAACGTTGTTTCAACGTTGAAATTGCAACGTTGTTTCAACGTTGAAATTGCAACGTTGTTTCAACGTTGATATCGCAACGTTGTTTCAACGTTGATATCGCAACGTCTATACAACTTTCAAATACAACCATTTTTCTATGTTGAGATAACGTTGAAGTACGACGTTGTTTCAACGTTGTTGTGCCTGCTGGGAAGCCAAACTTTGTACATTTTCACAACTTTCATTGACTATTTTTCAAAGTTTCCTGTCAAAATAGTTTTGAACTATTTATTACTTACTTTGTTGTCACTATTAGCAATATTTGCAGAAGTTTCAACATTTCAAAATTTTGATCTACATCTGGAGTTCTGCACCCTTAATTCAATAACTGCAGTTTGATTGTTTAGAATTGTCTCACTAAGAGAGACATTAGGGAACAAAACTATTTGCCCCTTCTAATCTAGGATCATGTCTTGAATAGTGTTTAAACTATAATTACAACTTTGACACAGATTGTTATCTTCATCTTAGGATTGATTTGATGATATATAGAAATGATCCATATACTGTGGAACCTACATGTATAAAGACCATTAATGTGCAGGCAACATTCTTGTCTTTGTTCACAGGTGGCCTTTAACTGCACGGACATCCAGATAATGAGTAATTGGGAAGTTTAAAGTGTGGTTGCTAAAGACAAGGAATTGCTATACAAAGATGGTCTTTAGCAGAGGTTATATTGTATATTAGCTGGTGTCTTTGTTGCAAAAACGGAAATTAACCTTTTCCCACATACAACAAATCTGGTTCAGACATCACTGAAAACATGTAGGCAAAATATGGACAATTTCTAGAATTGAAAGAAAAATTATAAGATGAGCAATTTCTCCTTTTGACACTTTGTTTTCAAAAGTCGTCTGCTGCAGAGGTGTCAAAATTCATCTCTATGTGGGAATGGGTTAAAGACTCAAGTGAGAGTCGGAGCCTTTTCATAAACACCGTTTACTGAGTGCCATACTGACCGCCCATACTTAGAAGAGACATAGGTCTAACTGCTGTCAAAGAAGAGTTGTAGCCTCACAGGTTTCACTACCACAACCCTTTAACGCCTTCCAACTTGTAGACACATTTTGAAGCATCTGCAGCAGACGACTTTTGAAAACGTCGTGACAAAAGGAGAAATTGCTCAAAACAAGCAATATCTCCATTTGCCACAGCGTTTTCAACTTTTTTCAGTAATCATACCAACACTTTTTAGAGATTTTTTATATTTTTGAGTAGACACTTTCAAAGTTGTCTGTTTCAGTTTTATCATATGTGGGAAAGGGTTCAGATTTTTCCATTTGCAGACACATTTTAACACGTCTGCGGCAGTCAACTTTTGAAACTATTGTGGCAATAGGAGCCTTTTTTAATAACAAATGTTTTTCAATTCTGTTCATGATTTATAATTTCATTTAGAGAGTTTTTCCAATACATGTATTTTTAGGTCACCTAGAGCCAAAGGCTCAAGGTGAGCTATTCTGATCACCTTTTGTCCGTCCGGCGTAGTCCGGCGTCAGTCGTCCGTCGTTAACATTTAGACATTTAGATCATCTCCTCCTTAACCACTTGACCAATTTCAACCAAACTTCACAGGAATGTTCCTTTGGTGGACCTCTTTCAAAATTGTTCAAAGATTTAAATTCCATTGAGATCTTTGGTTGCTGCGGCAACAGAAAAGGGGGAAATTGCCAAATCTTAAAAATTCTTCTTGTCCAAAAGTACTGGCCCGATTTGAAAATTATTTTGCACAAATGTTCCTTGGGGTACCCTCTACCAAGATTGTTCAAATATTTCTGATCCGTTGAAAAACATGGCCGCTTATTTTCCTTATATACATGTGCATTGTTAAAACTCTAAAAATCTTCTTGTACAAAAGTACTGGCCCGATTTGAAAATTATTTTGCACAAATGTTCCTTGGGGCACCCTTTACCAAGATTGTTCAAATATTTCAGATCCGTTGAAAAACATGGCCGCCAGGGGTGGAGCTTGTTTTCCTTATATGTGCATTGTTAAAACTTAAAAAATCTTCTTCTCCAAAAGTACTTGCCCGATTTGAAAATTATTTTTCCACAAATGTTCCATGGGGCACCCTTTACCAAGATTGTTCAAATATTTCCGATCGGTTGAAAAACATGGCCGCCAGGGGGCGGAGCCTGTTTTCCTTATATGTGCATTGTTAAAATTTTAAAAATCTTCTTGTCAAAAAGTACTGGCCCAATTTGAAAATTATTTTGCACAAATGTTCCTTGGGGCACCCTTTACCAAGATTGTTCAAATATTTCCGATCGGTTGAAAAACATGGCCGCCAGGGGGGTGGAGCCTGTTTTTTGTTAGCTCACCTATGCACAAAGTGCAAGGTGAGCTATTGTGATCACATTTTGTCCGGCGTCCGTCCGTCGTGCGGCGTCCGTCGTGCATCGTCAACATTTGAGCTTGTTAACACTCTACGGGCTACATTTTGCATCTAATTCTAATCTTCATTAAAGTTTATCAGAACGTTCATCTCCATACAATCTTGGACAAGTTCGAAACTGGGCTATATGAGGTCAAAAACTAGGTCACTAGGTCGAATTGAAGGGAAATCTTGTTAACACTCTGGAGGCCACATTTTCGATTTGAGCATGTTGAAACTTTATCAGAATGTTTGTCGTGATGATATGTAGGTCAAGTTTGAACATGGGTCATGTCGGGTCAAAAAATAGGTCACTAGGTCAAATTGAAGGAAAATCTTGTTAACACTTTGGATGCCGCATTTTTTGCTTCAGCAACTTGAAATTTGGTCAGCATGTTTGTCTTAAAAATATCTAGCTCAAGTTCAGATATGGGTCATAATGGGTCAGAAACTAGGTCACTAGGCCAAATTGAGGGAAAATCTTGTTAACTCTGTAGAAGCTGCATGTTTTGCTTCAGCGGCTTGAAATTTGTTCAGAATGTTGAGATGAATGATATCAAGGCCAAGTTCGAATATGGGTCATGCTGGGTTAAACACTAGGTCACTTGATCAAATTGAAGGAAAATCTTGTGAACACTTTGGTTGCCACATTTTTTTGCTTCAGCAGCTTGAAATTTAGTCAGAATGTTTTCTGAATTATATCTAGGTCAAGTTCGAATATGGGTCATATTGGATCAGAAACTAGGTCAATAAAGGAAAATATTGTTCAAACTCCGGAGGCCGTATTTTTACTTTGAGCAAGTTGAAACTTTGTCAGAATGTTGTCTTGATGATATCTAGTCCATGTTGGAATATGGGTCATATCAGGTAAAAAAATATAGATCACTAGGCCAAATGAAGGAAAATATTGTTAACACTGTGGAGGTTGCATTCAGAATAATTGTCTTGATGTGTTTTGCATTGCAGTACATTGTATAATTAAGGTGAGCGATCCAGGGCCATCATGGCCCTCTTGTTTGTTAACATTTTAAAAATCTTCTCAAGTGTCCAAAAGTACTGGCCCGATTTGAAAATTATTTTGCACAAATGTTCCTTGGGGCACCCTTTACCAAGATTGTTCAAATATTTCCGATCCGTTGAAAAACATGGCCGCCATGCAGGGGGCGGATCTTGTTTTCCTTATATGTGCATTGTTAAAACTTTGAAAATCTTCTTGTCCAAAAGTATAAGCCCAATTTGAAAATTATTTTGCACAAATGTTCATTGGGGCACCCTTTACCAAGATTGTTCAAATATTTCCGATCCGTTGAAAAACATGGCCGCCAGGGATGAAGCTTGTTTTCCTTATATGTGCATTGTTAAAACTTTAGAAATCTTCTTGTCCAAAAGTACTGGCACGATTTGAAAATTATTTTCCACAAATGTTCATTGGTGCACCCTTTACCAAGATTGTTTAAATATTTTCGATCGGTTGAAAAACATGGCCGCCAGGGGGTGGAGCCTGTTTTTTGTTAGCTCACCTATGCACAAAGTGCAAGGTGAGCTATTGTGATCACATTTTGTCCGGCGTCCGATTTAAAAATTATTTTGCACAAATGTTTCTTGGGGCACCCTTTAACAATATTGTTCAAATATTTCCGATCCGTTCAAAAACATGGCCGCCAGGGGGCGGATCTTGTTTTCCCCATATATGCATTGTTAAAACTTTAAAAATCTTCTTGTCCAAAAGTACTTGCCTGATTTGAAAATTATTTTGCACAAATGTTCCTTGGGGCACCCTTTACCAAGATTGTTCAAATATCTTTGATCCGTTGAAAAACATGGCCGCCAGGGGGCGGATCTTGTTTTCCTTATATATATGCATTGTTAAAACTTTAAAAATCTTCTTGTCCAAAAGTACTGGCCTGATTTGACAATTATTTTCCACAAATGTTCCTTGGGGCACTCCAAGATTGTTCAAATATTTCTGATTGGTTGAAAAACATGGCCGCCAGGGGGCGGAGCTTGTTTTTCTTATATGTGCATTGTTAAAACTTTAAAAATCTTCTTGTCCAAAAGTATTAGCCGATTTCAAAATTATTTTGCACAAATGTTCCCTGGGGGACCTTCTACCAAGATTGTTCAAATAAATCTGATCCATTTAAAAACATGGCCGCCAGGGGGCGGGGCTTGTTTTCCTTATATTTGCATTGTAAAATCCTTAAAAATCTACTTGTCCAAAAGCACCTGCCTGATTTGAAGATTATTTGGCACAAATGTTCCTTGGGTTACCTTCTTCCAAGGTTATTCAAATAAATCTGATCTGTTGAAAAACATGGCCACCAGGGGGGTTGCTTGTTTTCCTAATATGTATAGAGTAAAATCTTTGAAAACTATTGAATTTCTATTAAATCAGGTGAGCGATATAGGGCCATCATGGCCCTCTTGTTTTAAGTTCTTGTGTGATATTAAGGAAATTGAATATAAATCCTACTTCAGTGATCCTCTACATTTAATTTGTTCAAGCTGTTTTGATTAGTTATAAAATCATAGCAACCTCGCGTCATCACAAAAGCGGTTAATTGAACTTTTAGCTACAAATGACAACTCCTACCATTCCACTTGACCAATTTCAACGTTACTTCACAGGAATGTTCCTTGCTTGGGAAGATTGTTTTGTGGAGTACTGGTGTGAGAAAACCAGGAAATGCATGAGTAGGTGAACTGGCCGCCGTGATATAACTGAGAAATTGTTAAAAACGGCGTTAAACCCCAATCAATCAATCAATCAATCAATCAGGAATGTTCCTTTGATGGTCCTCTTTCAAAATTGTTCAAATACTTGCATTCTGTGTAGAACCTTTGTTGCTGCAGCATCAGAAATTGAGAAAGCTCTTGTTAGATTTCAAGATAAAAATGGCTTTTACTGATAAACTATTTCTTTAACTGAGTGTCCACTTCTTGCAGTTTCATTTGAACTCCTGATCAAATTTTCACAGATATTTGCAGTTAAATATTTGCTTCTAATTAACTATCATTCAGGTGATCGATTTAGGGCCATCTTGGCCCTCTTGTTTCCTAGAAGTTCTCAAAGTCGTCTGCTGAAGATTTGATGTATATGGGAAAGGGTTAAATGTTACCCATTTTACAATTTTATTATGATACCTTTTTTAGCTCACCAATGCACGAAGTGCAAGGTGAGCTTTTGTGATCGCTCACCGTCCGTCGTCGTCGTCCGTCCGTTCACATTTTCCTACAAACGACTTCTCCTCCTACACCAATTAACCATTCTCAAAATAATTTTACAGGAATGTTTCTTGGGTGGATCTCTTTCAAACTTGTTCAAAAAATTCTATTCCATTCAGAACTTTGGCTGCCACGGCAACAAAAAAGGGGAAATTAACCAAAACTTAAAAAATCTTCTTGTCTGAAAGTAGAAGGCCCATGCCTTTGAGATTTGGTATGTAGCATCATCTAGTGAACCTCTACCAAGATTGTTCAAATTATAGCCCTGGGGTCAAAAATGACCCCTCCCCGGGGGTCACTTGTTTAACATAGACTCATATAGGGGAAAAACTTTAAAAATCTTCTTGTCTAAAAGTAGAAGGCCCATGCCTTTGATCTTTGGTATGTAGCATCATCTAGTGAACCTCTACCAAGATTTTTCAAATTATAGCCCTGGGATCAAAAATGACCCCTCCCCGGCTCATATAGCGGAAAAACTTTAAAAATCTTCTTGTCTAAAAGTAGAGGGCCCAGGCCTTTGATATTGGGTATGTAGCATCATCTAGTGGACCTTTACCAAGATTGTTCAAACTATAGCCCTGGGGTCTATTGTTTTACATAGACTCATATAGAGAAAAAACTTAAAAAATCTTCTTGTCTAAAAGTAGAGGCCCCAGGCCTTTGAGATTTGGTATGTAGCATCATCTAGTAGACCTCTACCAAGATTGTTCAAATTATAGCCCTGGGGTCTATTGTTTTATTATATTAAACCTGGATTGTATGTCTCTGTGAGTAGAACTGATGCTTGCATGTAAGGGAAATATTAGTTTTGTTAACATTTTATTCTTTGTTTCCATTTGGTTTTTTAGCTCACCTAAGCACGAAGTGCAAGGTGAGCTTTTGTGATCACTCATCGTCCGGCGTCATCATCGGTGTTTATTAACAATTTCCTACAAATGACTTCTCCTACTAAACCAATGGACAGATTTCAAAATAACTTCACAGGAATGGTCCTTAGGTGGTCCTCTACCAAGATTGTTCAAATATTTCCGATCCGTTGAAAAACATAGTCGCCAGGGGGCGGAGCTTATTTTCCTTATATGTGCATTGTTAAAACTTTAAAAACCTTCTTGTCCAAAAGTACTGGCCCGATTTGAAAATTATTTTGCACAAATGTTCCTTGGGACACTCTTTACCAAGATTGTTCAAATATTTCCAATCCGTTGAAAAACATGGCCGCCAGGGGGCGAAGCTTGTTTTCCTTATATGTGCATTGTTAAAACTTTGAAAAATCTTCTTGTCCAAAAGTACAGGCCCGATTTGAAAATAATTTTGCACAAATGTTCCTTGGGGCACCCTTTACCAAGATTGTTCAAATATTTTTGATCCGTTGAAAAACATGGTCGGCAGGGGGCGGAGCTAGTTTTCCTTATATGTGCATTGTTAAAACTTTAAAAATCTTCTTGTCCAAAAGTGCTAGCCCGATTTAAAAATTATTTTGCACAAATGTTCCTTGGGGCACCCTTTACCAAGATTGTACAAATATTGTAATATCTAAAAAGAGTAAAAACTTTGAAAACTATTGAAGTTCTATTAAATCAGTTGAGCGATATAGGGCCATCATGGCCCTCTTGTTTAACTTTTGTTTTGGAATTTTTATTGAAAAATTGGGGAAAAACATACTATATGACCGATTACGCTAAAGATGTCAACAGAAAAAGATCTGTATCCTTCCCAAACTTGAAATCTTAATTCATATATAATTATGTGTTATTTGTAGTTGAGGCTCACAGTGAGAAAGTCAAGGATAGCATAAGAGACAAATGTGTGCTATATTTAGACAGAGCGGAAAAACTGAAAACTTACCTCAAGAAGGATACTGGTAAAAAAACAGTAAAAGATGGGGAATCTTCAGGTGGTGGTAAAAAGTGAGTTTGTATTATATTATTCAGGATATTCATATCATCAACCAATACAAATTTAAGATCTGCCGCCCAGCATACACCACTTAGCATTCCTAAACCTAGAATAGTATTTTATAGAAAATCTTTGACCAACTCGGGAACAAAAATATGGAACCAGATTCCACTACATGTCAGGAACTGTGAAAATTTAAAGAAATTTAAATCAACATATCTTGCCTGGTGGCATGGTGGTGGATATCTTTTACTTTATTAAATTCTCTCCCATAACAGTGATGGTTTCTTGAATGAAACAGTTGTCTATAAATATGTGCATGATACCTTATAATATTATATGTAAATATATGTAAATGTTTTAACAGGTCCACAGGGAAGACTGGGCATGCCCAACTGTGCAGCCTCTATAAATAAAGTCTTTATTATTATTATTATTATTATTATTATTATTATTATATTAACCCTTTCCCACATGTAGACACATTTTAATGTATCAGCATTTAATGACTTATGTTGCAATGTTTTCCACTATTTTCAATAATTAAATTATAATTTATAGCCTTTTCCCATATCTTAGCCATAAAGTTACTGAAGTTGCTGTAGATTTTTTTTGATAAAGGAAAAACAACTTATTAAGTGTATTTGAAACAAATGTAGATATAAATCTGCAAGTGCATTTTTCCATTCTTTGAGGTTTCTCTGACTTAATGGCAAAAGACGAAGATTCATATCAGACTGCATACATATATGTGCAAGTTGATCTAGATTCACACTGGTTGCATATGCCCTAAGCTTGTAAACAATTATTATTTACTAAAGGACAATGCAGGAATGAAATTTGGGGATTTTAAATAATTTCAGATAAATTAAATGCTATATCTCACTAAAAATGTACAAAATATATATTCTATAAAAAATTATTTAATTGTGAATTGTAGAAATATAATTAAATATTGCATTCAGACAATGTCTTAATTGGCATTATATTTAAGCTGTCATTTGCTAGTGTAACTTTGGTTTATTGTTCTTACATTCTTCCCAGTAATTTAAATTAATTGTACTGACGTTTCTTGTGTAATTTTAATTTAGTGTACGTTTTACCAGTGTAGTTTTGGTTTATTGTAATGATGTTTTTCATGTAGTTTTGGTTTAATTGTACTGATGTTTTTCCAGTGTAATTTTGAATTAATATAATGACATTTTCCGGTGTAATTTTGATTTCTTGTACTGATGTTTTTCCCTTGAAATTTGATTTATCGTTAAGACAATTGATTTTAATATCGGACCTTTTTCCAAGTGTAATTCTGATTTATTGTACTGATGTATTTCCGGTGTAATTTTGGTTTAAATGAAAAGACATTTTCCAGTGTATTTTGACTTTGATATGAATTATTTCAGAAATGATTCAGACAGTGAAGACGACAATGATCCAGACAAAAAGAAATTTGAGAGGTCAATTTCAGGTCAGTAACTTTTTATTTACTGATTTTGAGCTCACCTGAACATGAAGTGCTCATGGTGAGCTATTGTGATGGCCTGATGGCATAAAGCTTACATTTTTGGTGAGTTTGATGGTCTAGTGGCCCTTTACCAAGATTGTTTTTTCACAAAGATATAAAGGAAAGAACTTGAAAAACCTTTTTGTTAAATACTAACCGGTACATAAACATTGCTTTGGTGACCTTCTAATTCATATTAACTTCACAAGAGACAGACAACATATGCTTTGGGTTTTTTGCACTGTGGCAGTGGAGCTATACTGGCCTACTTGGGCCTCTTGTATTAGCTTACCTGACCTCAAAATGAGATTTTGTGGCTGGTATGACAAAGCACATTTCATAACTCAGGTAAGCAATCCAGGGCCATCATGGCCCTCTTGTTTTTAATGCCAATTTTAAACTGTGTTTTAGTTATATTAGAGAGGCCTTCATTCGAATCACTTTGCGACTATAAGAAGTACTAAGTAAGAAAATGTGCCTAGGTTAAGGGCATTTGAACATGACTATTTCAAACAGGGATTGAACCTTGGCCACACAGACTCAAATGTCCGACATTATGCACTCTGACAGGTCCATCACTAATCAAGGGATGACATGGTCATTATTTTAGAGTTTTGAGAACATTTTGCACAAGTTTACTGATAGCTAATATGGGTCATCTTCTTTAAGAAAAATATCTTATGATGACATTGAAAAGCCTGAAAAGTGATGCATTGTTGAAAATTTTGTTGGAACAGAACTCAATGTTTTTAAATTCAGCTGCTTGAAAAACAAATTTGAATGTTGAATTCCAGAAAGGAGTAAATACATCTCGCAGCTGGAGTAGCATATTTCATGCTAAAGCTGTAAAATAAATATCACTTTAAACCCCCTTTCCCCCTTACAACAAATCTGCAGCGGACGACTTTCAAAACATAGAAAAATAGCAAAAAGGATAATATTTTATAAGAGTTGAAAGCATTGTGGCAAAAGGGGAAATTGCTCATTATCAGCAATAGAGGTATGAGAAAGCATCTGTATGTGGGGATGGGTTAATTTCTAAAATCCTTACCTCTCAAGGCTCTCATCCATATCTTCTCTTGTGTGTTTTTCATTCAGAGCTCTAGACTGGGCTGTTTTGCATGTGCTAGAATCCTTATTTGGCCCTCTATTCCTATGTTATGGGTACCCAAATGAATCTGCTCACTGAGACGATTTTTTTTTTCTGGACCTTTGTCATTATAGGTGCTATTGTAATGGAGAAGCCCAATATACAGTGGGAAGATGTAGCTGGGCTAGACGATGCCAAAGAAGCACTTAAAGAGGCTGTTATATTGCCAGTCAAGTTTCCTCATCCATTTACTGGTAAGCAAGTTTGATTGATTAGAGTTTAAAGTCATTTTCAACAGTTTTTCAGTTATAATATTTTGGCGTAAAATTCCTTTTCGTTTCCTGACTCTCTCTCAACACATTCTTCCAAGGCAACTGACAACCTTTCCAAATAGACTTTTAGCGCATTGGTGGAAGAAGAATGTCACAATGACTTTTGTCATTCACTGGAATTAAAGAATGGTCTAGTCGGAATTTCAACTCAACACTACATCAGCAATTTCTCATTTTGCCACAATGTTTTCAACTGTACTCAATTATTATAAGTTCCATGACTTTCCATTTCTCTTCTTTGTCAAAATTCTTGCTTATAATGTTGTTTTTTTTTCTTTATAATTTTGCAGGTAAAAGAAAGCCATGGAGAGGAATTTTACTGTTTGGGGTATTTAAAATTGTTTTTCAATTATAATTTATTATCATGATTGATAACTTCTGTACTTTTCTATGTTTATATGAGCTCTAGTCAAACAAACATGATCATAATAATGACAACTGTTGATAAAGATCTCCGTGCACATATATGATCCAAAAATGCATGATATGTCAGAAATGTCTTGAAATCTTTCTGTCACTTATTGGTAAACCGTTTTTTGGTTATTGCTTCGTATGCATGCCGCATTTAGGGATCACTTCTCTGTCATCTGTCTGTCTGTCCGTCTACTTTAGCATGATTCTAAAGATGACTTTTCTTCTAGAAATAGGTACAGTACATAGAATAAAGAAAACAAATTACAAATTTTTGTATTTCATATAAACAAAATAACACAATTTAGAGATAAAATAAAATTTATGATTGGTGTGTGAATCACGCCCCTCTTCCTCAATTTGAATGATGAGAATTCATATTTCAGTGACGTACCATTACAATGTTTGGTACCGTATTTTGCCTAGTCAAATACGGAATTTTAATCCGTTGTGTTTGAACTGCGTATGACCATCTGTAAGTATTTGCACCTGAAAATGTGCAGGTATATAACCAAATAAAATATATTTTTGCACAAAAGTCAGAATCTGGTTCATATCGATTAGTAAACAAGTGTATCTCATTTTTCAGCCACCAGGTACAGGAAAATCCTATCTAGCCAAGGCAGTTGCAACTGAGGCCAACAATTCTACATTTTTCTCAGTATCATCTGCTGATTTAGCATCCAAATGGTTTGGAGAAAGTGAAAAGTTAGTACCACTTCAATTATTGATGTTGGTTGTGGGTAAATATCATATTATTTGACATGATCAAATTGCTAAAGCTAGTGGCACTCTTTCAATCTTCTTCTGCTATATTTTAATATTTTCAAAAATCTGAATTAATTATATACATGTATTGATATATTCCGTTTTTGGATTGCTCTACCAACATCACCCGCCTGTACATTTCTATCTGTCTGTCCATCAAACTCTGGCTAATTGACAGGCAATTCTTCTAAAACTCTTGTATTAACACTTTCCCTCATACATCAAGTCTGCAGCAGACGACTTTGAAAGCATCTAGGCTTAAATAAGAAAACGAAGGCATGATTATTTGATAGAGTTGAAAACTTTACTAGTAATTTCTCATTATCCAGACTGTTTTCAAAAGTCATTGCATCTACTGCAGAGGCATCAGAAAACGTCTGTGTGTGGGAAAGGGTTAAACAACATTTGATTGAAATGAAGAAATTACTGGTTATGGGTAATTTCTCCCCTGAAAATATTTTAAAAGTTGCACAGAAAAATCTACATAAATATAATGTGTAACAGTGTTAACCTACAGCCTAAAGTGCGATAAAAAACAATGAGATACTTTTCTTACAAGAGATTTAACCTTGAATATCAGATATGAGCGTTACGCGAAATGGAATCTTGTTAAATGTGCACACAAAGTCTCAAAATTCTAACTCCTGGCAAAAATTAAAAAAGAAAATCCACTTCAATTCCACTTAATGCTAAACCAAAATGAAGATGAAACAAAACCCCTTTTGCCTGACGCTATTTATGTTACTTTATACCAATAAAGTGAAATATAATTTTTGGATAGTGTTGTGCAATTTCTCTCTTTTCAACAATGTTTTCATAAGTTGTCTGCTGCATAAACAATAATTACACCTACATCTGGGAAAGGGTTAAAAATGGTAGTAGTGACTTCATTCCTAGTATCCCCCTCGGTGGTGTAGAGGTAGAGAGTCTGCCTTAGGCGTGGGAGGGTCATACCAAGTACTTTGTAAATGGTAGTAATGGATGCCCTCCTTGGTGCTCAGGGTTGCCGGCTTAGCATTACAACTGACTGGCTGGTGTCAGAATAAATGGACCAGTAGTACTCGTAACTTACCCTTGGAAACATAGTGATATAACTGAAAACTTGTTAAAGCGGTCGTAAAACACCAATCAATCAATCATTTCTTGGCTCTCAGACTTTGTAAGAATAGCAATACAAATGATATTATGAGCAACTTTTAATATCACCACAATGTTTTCAACTCTGTATTGAAATCATATTTCAAATGTTCAAACTATGACATTGTTATGTTTGCAGACACATTTTGACCCAATTAACAGCAGACGACTCTTGAAAACATTGTTGCAAAAGGAGAAGTTTGTCATAATGAGCAACTTTATTCAATAAATATACATTCAATCATAGAGATTTTCAATAAATTTTGTAACATGTTTTCAAAGTCATCAGCTGCTGATTTGTTACAAGTAGGAAATGGGTTAAAAGTAGAACTCCCTAAAACTTTTATAAACAGTTAATTCAGTACTAGAAATAAAAAGATAATAACATATTTAACTAATTTCGTGCTTCAAACATGCTTATTTTTTTCCTACAGGTTGGTAAAGACATTGTTTAACCTTGCTCGTGAAAACAAGCCAAGCATTATATTTATAGATGATGTGGATACCCTGTGTGGCTCACGTAGTGAAAATGAATCAGAGACAGCCAGGGGGATTAAAACCGAGTTTTTTGTACAAATGCAAGGCGTTGGAAATGATAGTGATGGTAGGCTTTTAGATTTTGACTTGTCCTGGATACTCCCCTTTGTGAAAAGATATATAGGACTTGTTGCTAGAAAATTTACTAATCTTAAGCGAATGACTGGTTGTTTGAAACCTTGAACACTTCTTTTGGATTAATTAATAGTCTTCCTAGAAATTGGAGATAATATGAAAAAGACAAAGCCTAAAAAACGACCATAGAACAACCAAAGATATTTTTTTAATTCTACAGTCATGTTTAGTTGAAATAGAGCCAACGTTGTTTGATGAGAACTTTCATACAATTATGAAAAGGTGTGAATTGCATCTTTCCAAAACAAAACCTTGTGAAATTAAAATTAAAAAAATACAAAGTACAGTGAATTGCTTAAATTTCTTGCATTAACCCTTTCCCTCATATAGACACTTTCTGGTGCCTCTGCAGCAGACGGCTTTTTATAAACATAGTGACAAAAGAAGAAATTGCTCAAAATTAGTAATTTCTTCTATTGCCATAATGTTTTCCACTTTTAATCATAGGTTATCCATTCAATTATAGAGATTTTCTATTTTTTGACAAAATATCTTCAAAGTCGTCTGCTGCAGATTTGATTTCGAACAATAGTGAACAGTGTAGATCCACATCATGCCTTGATGTTCTTTCCCACTGTTGATCAACAATTACTTTATAGCTCATCTAGTTTCCGTTGAAAAAAAAATCTATTGTGATACCCTTGGCGTCATCGTTGTCTGCATCGTCACAAAACAAAACCTTACCTCATTACTCAGTAACACAGGTTCCTAGGGATTATATGCATGTCTATATCAAATCACAGATCTCGGGCTTTAATAATTATTTAGAAATGCCCTTTTTTGTCTGTTTCCATCAGTGAGATTATTCTTTTAAGTATCTACTTATCATGTTTGTTGTTAGTTTGAAAGGGTTACCCTTTCCCACATACCATGAATGAGAAGCAGACAACTTTGAAAACATCTGGGGGAAATATTGGAAATCTCTTAAAGATGAAAATTTGATTGCTGAAAAAAGTTGAAAACATTAATTATGACAAAAGGAGAAATTGCTTGTTTTGAGCAATTTCTTCTTTTGTCAAAATGTTTTGGAGAGTTGTCTGCTACAGAGGGGTCAGAAAGCGTCTGTATGTGGGAAAGGGTTAACGGAAGTAAATTGTGAAGCATGTATCTGTTTATAATAACCTCCTTATCAGGTCCTCTGATCCCACAGGCCTAGATGGCTTATAACTTGAAATGAAATTCAATTAATTAAGGACTTAATCCTTTCCCTCCCACATATGGGTGCATGTAGACGCACGCCTCTGCAGCAGACTTCTTTTGAAAATGATTATGATAAACAGAGAAATTCCACGTAATGAGCAATTTCTTATTTTGCCACAATATTTTAACCTTCATCAATAATTAAACTTTTATTAATAGAAATTTTCCATATTTTTGATCTGAAAGTTGTTTGCATAGATTTGTAGTATGTAGGCGATGGTTAAAAAACATTAATATAACAAAAGATTCAACTTGTAATGTTCATTCCAGGTATTCTTGTGTTAGGAGCTACAAATATCCCCTGGGTAATCGATTCAGCTATCAGACGAATTTTTGAGAAGAGAATATACATCCCGCTGCCTGAGGCTCCAGCTAGAACTATCATGTTCAAACTTCACTTAGGAAACACACCTCACAGTCTGACAGAAGAAGACCATAGGTAAGCCTAATCATTGTTGAACTGGTTCCTCGTTGAACATATCTATATGACAAAGATTAGAGGTTAATCTCTCCCTGGTTTTGATTGGACATACTGCAGCAAGTCAAAGATGCCAATCTAATTAAACATTACAGATAACAATTTGCGTTGTTTCAAACTGTCAGAAATGTTGAAACCCGATGATTTCGAATTTTAAATATGAACAAAGTTAGGTTTAGGTTTAGGCAATATTAACATGTTTAGAAACAAACATAATTTGATTAACCCTTTCCCACCTGTAGACGCATTTTGGCGCAAAAGCAGCAGACGACTTTTGAAAAAAATGTGGCCAAAGAGGAAATTGCTCATGATGAGCAATTTCTCCTTTGGCCACAATGTTTTTAACTTTATTAAACAATTAAGCTATCTTTTATGGAGATTTTTCAGGTTTTTGTCACTGGTTTTCAAAGTCGACTGCTGCAGATTTGTTGTATGTGGGAAAGGGTTAAATCTGCTAAGTTTTTGCGTATCAAAACCGCTTTAAATAGAGATGTGCTAGCTGTATACACATCTGAAGTCTCAGAAAATCCCAAATGTACCGATTCCCTCTATATGCGATAGCGTGATATCAGGGGAGGTAACAAATCTATATGTTTGTTGGCTCACCAGAGCACAAAGTAATCACTCATCTTCCGACATCTATCTTTTTGTTCATTTGCAGTTTCTTTCAAACAGCTTTTCCTTCTAAACCAATGGACGAATTCATAGAGATGTTCTGTAGGTGGTCCTCTAGCAAAACATCAGACCATTGCACCCCATTGCCAAAGATGACTGCCAGAGCTTAATATAGACAAGAAATATCTTTAAAAAAGATAAACGGCGATCAATATGAGAAAACACTGATAAATGGAACATGCGCATCTTATTTGATATTTTATCTTACTTATTAGAATGACAGAAAACAATAACGTTAAATATGTAATTGTTTTAGTTCATATATATACTTGGGTTTTGATATGAATGAGAGGGGGAAAAAAGCTTGCCCTTTGCCGGGAAGCAAACCACAGACCTTTCACGTGACAATCCAAGTCAACATCCATTACACTAGCGCGACATGACATTAATACCGTTCAAGTCCGAGAATTTATCACATTTATTAATCTGGAGATTACGCGAGGCTCCCAAGAAGTGTATTATGTAACAAAGTATAAGTTTCAATTGACGATAAATAACTGAAAACTTATCATGTTTCAAAAATAATTAATATTTTGCTATTAAATATTATATTTCATACGTTTTCACTGATTTTTTTCTTAAGGAAAACAATAAAAGGTTAGTGTGCAGAACATTTCATTTTAAATTTTCACCTCATTGGTGCCTCTCGTAGGATCGCAAACTTAACTATGAACCAATCTAAACGTTTCATTTCCTTTATTTCTTCGATATTATTCATTAAATTCAACATTTGATTGGTCTACAATTTAGATCATTTGTTTAACATCTAGGTCAAAACCCAGGTTAGTCAGCTATCGCCGAAAAAAGTAATTCAAAATTATCTCGTTTACCAGGAGCCCAATTCAAAATATTTCCCTCTGTTGACATAAACAAGAACTGTAGCTCAATTAGTTTTGTAACGATTTTAGCTGATCCCCGGTTGCTGGGTTGGTAGTGCTGTGGGCTGTCAATCCAGGGGTTGTGAGTTTGAACCTCAGCTCAGCCAATATTCTTTGCTATATTTGACAAAAGTCACTGTGACAACAAGTGTCTTTCGTCTTCCACCAATAGGCTAATAGTCAACGTGGAAAAGCAGCCAGTTGCTAGGAAGGTGTGGAGTACTGATGTGGGAAAGCAAGGAAACACATGACTAGGTGAACTGCCCGCCGTTATATGACTGAAATATTGTTGAAATTGGCATAAAATATAGAGAATAAATAAATCCCTGTCTATAGCCACATCAATTTTGATTTTTTAATTACTCATTTTAATTACTCATTTGCTGCATAAATGACCCTCTAATTAAAGACCACCTGTGATCAAAGACCAGATTGTTCTCTTCCCATGGGTGGTCTTTATACACAGTTTGGAATATTTATCTATTACACAGAGAGCTAGGAACCAGATCAGAAGGTTATTCAGGGGCTGATATCTCCATTGTCGTAAGAGATGCCTTGATGCAGCCTCTTAGAAAAGTTCAAGCTGTCACTCATTTTAGAACGGTAAGTATTTCTCAATTCTTCTAATTAATTGTCACACTAGCTTGGTTTGTAGCGGCTAGAGATCTCAGTCCACGGTTGTAAGAATTGTTTGATAGGACTGTACCTTGTCTGACTCTCATGTGTTGGTGTGAAAAAGTATTCCCATGTTAAGTATGCCTGAACCTTTCATATACAAAACATACTAAATATAATGTACATGTATGTTAAATTCAGAATAATATGGTATCTCAAAAATGTTAGGTTATTGTATTTTTTGCATTTTACAACCATTTCCGTATCGCAGAAGGCCCTCTATTAAATGCTAACAGGTCAACTCTTTGTCAGTCTGTGTTGCAATTGCATAGAAGAGCGCTATATTTGTGATAAAAACCTTTGGAGCATGCTCAACATGTTGCCTGTGGGCATCTAGTTTTTAAATGGCTGTGCGTATGTCTTTATATAATTATCCAAACAATACATTATTGTCCAGATAATTTGACATGTCAGGGAAGGTTGTGATACTGTTCTCTGCATTGCTGTTTATTAGGTAAGACAGGTGTTGACGTTGACGGTAGAATGTTAAAACGTTCTTTGTAGGATACGGTAAACAAACAAAACCATTATAAACCCTCATCCTAAGTGCTAAATGGAATGGAAAATGTCATTTAAGAGTTAATATATTTAACCCATTCCCGAAAACAAATGATTTCTGAGACCTCTTAAGCAGCTGACATTTGAAAAAAATTATGCCAAAAGGCAAAATTGCTCATAAGGAGCAATTTTACCTTTTTCCGCAATAATTCCTCTGAATTTGAAAATTATAATTTTGTTAATAGAGAATTTATCTAGATGATTTCAAAGTTGCCTGTTACAAAAAAAATGTATGTGGGAAAGGGTTATACAAGGTTCTTAGTGGGTTTTTTGAAAGATTGTCAAGTACAATTAGCTCTACCTTCCTGTCTTGTGCTTTTATTATCCCCCGCTTTTTCGAAGAAAAAAGGAGGGAGATATTGAAATGGCGTTGTCTGTGCGTGCGTGCGTCCGTCCGCAGCCATTTCTCAGTAACTAGCTGGTAGAATTTCATGAAACTTGAAATAAATATGAACCAGCATACTTGGATGATGCCCGTCCATTTTTTTTTTGGATTGGTCAATTTTCCTTAGAGTGATTGCCCTTGATATATTGAAAAATCCACGTCCGGCGCAGCCATTTCTCAGTAACTAGCTGGTAGAATTTCATGAAACTTGAAATAAATATGAACCAGCATACTGGGATGATGCCCATCCATTGTTTTTTTGGATTGGTCAAATTTTCTTAGAGTTATTGCCCTTGATATATTGAAAATTCCACGTCCGCAGCCATTTCTCAGTAACTAGCTGGTAGAATTTCATGAAACTTGAAATAAATATGAACCAACATACTAGGATGATGCCCGCCCATTGTTTTTTTGGATTGGTCAATTTTCCTTAGAGTTATTGCCCTTGATATATTGAAAAATCCACGTCCGCAGCCATTTCTCAGTTACTAGCTTGTAGAATTTCATGAAACTTGTTTATAAAGCTACAGCAACAAAATTTGCACCATGTGTACAATTTTACAATCAAATATCATCATTGTCATTGGATGACCTTCACCATGACTTTTTGACCTTCTGTCCGTCTGTCTGTCTGTCTGTCACACTTCGTTTCCATACAATAACTGCCACAAATGTGAACCATTTTTTTTCCAAACTTTCCTGCAAGCGGGGATATCAATTTCATAAATTTGCATGTTTACTTTCATCTTTTGGCCATTGGGCATGCAAGTATCCTCAACCTAGCCTTCAGAAACTACTTGTACATTTTGCCTCCCTCTATCAAATGATTTATTATTTTATCAAACAAAGTAATTGGCATTCTACTTGAAACAAAAGACAACAAAAGACGGTTTTATGACAGAAAGTATTTATTTGAGCCCTCTCCAACATGCAGACGTATTTTGCTGCATCTGCAGCACTCAATTTGTGAAATCATCTTAACCCTTTCCCTCATACGACAATTCTGCAGCAGACGACTTTGAACTTATTTTGTCAGATGGATAACCTATGACTAAAAGTGGAAAACATTGTGACAAAAGGAGAAATTGCACGTTCTGTGCAATTTCTTCTTTTGTCACTATGTTTTCAAAACGCCGTCTGCTTTAACCCTTTCCCTCATACGACAATTCTGCAGCAGACGACTTTGAACTTATTTTGTCAAAATATGGAAGATCTCCATAGTTGAATGGATGACCTATGACAAAAAGTGGAAAACATTGTGACAAAAGGAGAAATTGCACGTTTTGTGCAATTTCTTCTTTTGTCACTATGTTTTCAAAATGACGTCTGCTGCAGAGGCGTCAGAAAGCGTCTATATGAGGGAAAGGGTTAAACAAGCAATTTCTCCTTTTTCCTCAATGTTTTCAGCTCTGTCATTTTAAATGGTTTTTCCGTATTTATGTCCAGAAAATTGTAATATCATCTTCTGCAGACTTGTTGTTTGTATGAATGGGTTATTACAGAGGTCTAGATAATGTGTTTTTTTTTATGTTCTAAAATCTTTATTTCCATTCAAACCCTAAGCTGTGGGTACCCAAAAGAATCGTCTCTCAATCTTAAATCATTTGGGTACCACAACATAGTATATGATTGAGTAATAAGAGAGATATTGTGGGGAAAAGACCAGTTCACTCCCCCTTATCTAGTCCTCTGGGTTATTCTTGTGTTGTTTTATGTAACTATAGGTGAGAGGCCCATCAAGAGATGACCCCAATCAGATTGTTGATGACCTTTTGACTCCTTGCTCTCCCGGATCTCCTGATGCAATAGAAATGAACTGGCAGACAGTTCCTGGGGAAAAACTTTTGGAACCTATAGTCAGTATGGTAAGTGTTATATTGTCACTTTGCAGATCTTTTCCCACCCTTTACCGACATACAACAATTATTCGGCAGATAACTTTAAAAGGATAAAGACAAATATGTGGAAAATCTCTATGAATAAATATGGAGCTATTGAATAGAGTTGAAAACATTTTTGCAAAAAGTGGAATTGCTCCTATGAGCAACTTATCTATTTGCTATAATGCTTACAAAAGTCATCTACATATGAGAAGTGGTTGAAAGGGTATAAATACATCGTAGGAATGTAGGATACCCGTGCTTCAATGAGCAATTGCTTCGATGGTTTCAAAAGTGATCTGCTACAGAGACGTCAGAAAGTATCTGTATGTGGGAAAGAGTTAAACACTGGTTTTCAATCATATTTCAGTTATATCAAGGAAATAACATAACATGTATTTCCTGAGTTTCATGCCCCTGTACTGCTCTCAACTTTCTTTCTGGATAACTGGCTTACTTTCGATATACACTATTAATGCATTGTTGAAAGCGGTGTAAGACAAGTAACAATTGTAAACAAACAAACAAATAAATAGTATTTATGGTTGAATACTATTTATGCTATTGGTTTTGAATATTAATGACACGAGTCAAAATTAATTTTGTCAATCATTGTAAGGTATAAATGACCCAGACAGGGTTAAAGCCAGCTCAAATTTAAAAGTGGTATAAATGGCTTTTCTTCCCTGGCCCTTACCCTGGCCCTCAGGGTTGTGCCGTAAGCATTGTGACTGACTCCCTAGTGTAAGAATGAATGGAACAGAAGTATTGGTTACTTAACAGGGAAACACCATGATATAACTGAACAATTGTTGAAAACGGGGTTAAACCCAATAATAACAAACAAACAAACATGACCCCTAGAATGATAGACCTCATTCATACGGACTTGGTTTGGTTGTGTTTTAACCCTTTCCCTCATATAGACACTTTCTGACACCTCTGCAGCAGACGGCTTTTTGAAAACATAGTAACAAAAGAAGAAATTGCTCAAAACGTGCAATTTCTCCTTTTGCCACAAAATGTTTTGTTAAAACATTGAAAATCTCCATAATTGAATGGAAAACCTATGACAAAAAGTGGAAAACATTGTGGCAAAAGGAGAAATTGCACGTTTTGTGCAATTTCTTCTTTTGTCACTATGTTTTCAAAAAGCTGTCTGCTGCAGAGGCGTCAAAAAGCGTCTATATGAGGGAAAGGGTTAAATCACCTCTGAAATCACCTGAGGAGATCAATTTAGTATCTTTATGGGGTGAACTGACTAAGAGGTATATTTACTTTTTCACATGATGTCTGTATGCTTAACACTTTTCCTCATAGGAACAATTCTGCAGCAGACAACTTTGAACATATTTTGTCAAAAAATAGAAAATCTCTATAAATAAATGGATAAACTATTATATGACTAAAAGTTGAAAACATTTTGGCAAAAGGAGAAATTGCTTGTTTTGAGCAATTTCTTCTTTTGTCACTATGTTTTCTAAAAGCCATCTGCTGCAGAGGCGTCAGAAAGCGTCTATATGAAGGAAAGGGTTAATATATGATGTTAATGTATCATGTCTTCTTTATTTCACAGAGTGATATGTTAATGTTTCATGTCTTCTTTATTTTACAGAGTGATATGTTAATGCTTCATGTCTTCTTTATTTCACAGAGTGATATGTTAATGTTTCATGTCTTCTTTATTTCACAGTGATATGTAATGTTTCATGTCTTCTTTATTTCACAGAGTGATATGTTAATGCTTCATGTCTTCTTTATTTTACAGAGTGATATGTTAATGTTTCATGTCTTCTTTATTTCACAGAGTGATATGTTAATGCTTCATGTCTTCTTTATTTCACAGAGTGATATGTTAATGTTTCATGTCTTCTTTATTTCACAGTGATATGTTAATGCTTCATGTCTTCTTTATTTTACAGAGTGATATGTTAATGCTTCATGTCTTCTTTATTTTACAGAGTGATATGTTAATGCTTCATGTCTTCTTTATTTCACAGAGTGATATGTTAATGCTTCATGTCTTCTTTATTTCACAGAGTGATATGTTAATGCTTCATGTCTTCGTTATTTCACAGAGTGATATGTTAATGCTTCATGTCTTCTTTATTTTACAGAGTAATATGTTAATGTTTCAAGTCTTCTTTATTTTACAGAGTGATATGTTAATGCTTCATGTCTTCTTTATTTCACAGAGTGATATGTTAATGTTTCATGTCTTCTTTATTTCACAGAGTGATATGTTAATGTTTCATGTCTTCTTTATTTCACAGAGTGATATGTTAATGCTTCATGTCTTCTTTATTTCACAGATATGTTAATGTTTCATGTCTTCTTTGTTTCACAGAGTGATATGTTAATGCTCATGTCTTCTTTATTTCACAGAGTGATATGTTAATGTTTCATGTCTTCTTTGTTTCACAGAGTGATATGTTAATGTTTCATGTCTTCTTTATTTTACAGAGTGATATATTAATGCTTCATGTCTTCTTTATTTCACAGAGTGATATGTTAATAGTTCATGTCTTCTTTGTTTCACAGAGTGATATGTTAATGTTTCATGTCTTCTTTATTTTACAGAGTGATATATTAATGCTTCATGTCTTCTTTATTTCACAGTGATATGTTAATGTTTCATTGTCTTCTTTATTTCACAGAGTGATATGTTAATGTTTCATGTCTTCTTTATTTCACAGAGTGATATGTTAATGCTTCATGTCTTCTTTATTTCACAGTGATATGTTTATGTTTCATGTCTTCTTTATTTCACAGAGTGATATGTTAATAGTTCATGTCTTCTTTGTTTCACAGAGTGATATGTTAATGTTTCATGTCTTCTTTATTTTACAGAGTGATATGTTAATGCTTCATGTCTTCTTTATTTCACAGTGATATGTTAATGTTTCATGTCTTCTTTATTTCACAGAGTGATATGTTAATAGTTCATGTCTTCTTTGTTTCACAGAGTGATATGTTAATGTTTCATGTCTTCTTTATTTTACAGAGTGATATGTTAATGCTCATGTCTTCTTTATTTCACAGAGTGATATGTTAATAGTTCATGTCTTCTTTGTTTCACAGAGTG
This sequence comes from Serripes groenlandicus, assembly GCA_031761405.1. NCBI lineage: Eukaryota > Metazoa > Mollusca > Bivalvia > Cardiida > Cardiidae > Serripes > Serripes groenlandicus. The sequence goes on from JASEVX010000010.1 coordinate 18,660,723, forward strand.
ATATGTTAATGTTTCCTGTCTTCTTTATTTTACAGAGTGATATATTAATGCTTCATGTCTTCTTTATTGCACAGAGTGATATTGTTAATGCTTCATGTCTTCTTTATTTAACAGAGTGATATGTTAATGCTTCATGTCTTCTTTGTTTCACAGAGAGATATGTTAATGTTTCATGTCTTCTTTATTTTACAGAGTGATATGTTAATGCTTCATGTCTTCATTATTTCACAGTGATATGTTAATGCTTCATGTCTTCTTTATTTCACAGAGTGATATGTTAATGCTTCATGTCTTCTTTATTTCACAGTGATATGTTAATGTTTCATGTCTTCTTTATTTCACAGAGTGATATGTTAATGTTTCATGTCTTCTTTGTTTCACAGAGTGATATGTTAATGCTTCATGTCTTCTTTATTTCACAGAGTGATATGTTAATGCTTCATGTCTTCTTTGTTTCACAGAGTGATATGTTAATGTTTCATGTCATCTTTGTTTCACAGAGTGATATGTTAATGTTTCATGTCTTCTTTGTTTCACAGAGTGATATGTTAATGCTTCATGTCTTCTTTATTTTACAGAGTGATATGTTAATGTTTCATGTCTTCTTTATTTTACAGAGTGATATGTTAATGTTTCATGTCTTCTTTATTTCACAGAGTGATATGTTAATGTTTCATGTCTTCTTTATTTCACAGTGATATGTTAATGTTTCATGTCTTCTTTATTTCACAGTGATTTGTTAATGTTTCATGTCTTCTTTATTTCACAGAGTGATATGTTAATGTTTCATGTCTTCTTTATTTTACAGAGTGATATGTTAATGTCTTTATCCACCCAAAAACCCACAGTCAATGAAGAAGACTTGACAAAATTTGAATTATTCAGAAATGGCTTTGGACAAGAAGGTTAGTGCCTCTCCCTTACCACTTGAGCTTGAGATAATGGCGGAGTAAAGTTAAATTTAAATGCCAATATCAATAACCCTTTCCCACTTACAACAAATCTAGAGCAGACTTATATGGGAAACTGTGATGGCATTAGCAAAATGTTAAACCCTTTTTCACATTCAATAAATTTGCAGTAGACGAATATGAAAACATCTAGGCAGAAACATGGAAAATCTCTAAATGAAGGTGTTATTACTGAAAATAGTGGAAAACAACGTGGCAAATGGAAAAATTGCATGCTTTGAGGAATTTCTGCTTTTGTCACAACATTTTGAAAAGACGTCTAGTTCAGGGGCATCAGAAAGGGTCTGTATAATGTTGGAAAGGGTTTCAAGCCCATAACCGTCTTCTTACATTTCTTGTATTACAATTCTTTGTGTATGTTATCTGCTGCAAAGATGTCTAGTCTCTTGAGTATCAGATACAAGGTTTTCCCCCCCGATGTGTTGTGAAATGAAGATATCTTGATGATATCTTGGTCAAGTTCGATTATGGGTCATATTGGGTTAGAATCTAGGTCACTAGGCCAAATTGAAGTAAAATCTTGTTAACTCTGTAGAAGCCGCTTTTTTGGCTACAGCAGCTTGAAATTTGGTCAGAATTTTTATCTAAATGATATCTAGGCCAAGTTCGAATATGGGTCATGTAAGGTCAAAAACTAGGTCACTAGGCCAAATTGAAGGAAAATCTTGTTAACACTTTGGATGCTGCATTTTTTGCTACAGCAGCTTGACATTTGATGAGAATGTTTATCTAAATTATATCTGAGCCAAGTTCGAATATGGGTCATGTAAGGTCAAAAACTAGGTCACTAGGCCAAATTGAAGGAAAATCTTGTTAACACTTTGGATGCCGCATTTTTTGCTTCAGCAGCTTGAAATTTGGTCAGAATGTTTGTCTGAATTATATCTAGGTCAAGTTCAAAAGTCATCATTTATTATTCGGTGTTTACCAATCTTATTCAGTAGTTAGATATCCATGAGAGCTTGGTTCCTTTTGAAAACCAGCCAGACCCGTTCATGCATAACAGGATTATGGCCCTTTAAACTTGGCAAAATTGCTATAATTGACCTTGTGAACAAGTTAAAGTCATCATTTATTATCCGATGTTTACCAAACTTATACAGTAGCTAGATATACATGAGAGCTCGGTTCCTTTTGAAAACCGGCCATATCCGTCATGCATGACTGAATTATGGCCCTTTAAAATTGGCAAAATTGTTATAATTAACTTTGTGAAAACGATAACAACTTCATTTATTTGTCATATGTCCTTTACATTGGCAATATTGACACATTGTTGGATGATGCAGATATTGAAAACAGAAATTCTTCCTTTACATTCGCCTCTGGAGAAGGTCAACGACCTCTCAGTATTTTTCAAGATAAAGATTCAGAATGTTCCTTAAATGACCCACTATCATATTCCTTCAAGCCATGTTGATTGGTCAAAAAACATGGCCGCCAGGGTGCGAGGCTTTTTTGCTTGAGTGAAAACTTAAAAAATCTTCTCCTCCGAAAGTGTTTGGCCAATTTTCAAATAATTCTGTAGAAATATTCCTAGGGTGACCCTCTATCAGATTCCTTCAGGCCATGTTGATTGGTCGAAAACTATGGCCGCCAGGGGGCGGTGCTTATATGGCTAAAGGGAAAAAAATAAATTAGGTGAGCGATATAGGGCCATCATAGCCCTCTTGTTCAAAATTTCGTGCCAAAATAATTGTCACTATTAGCAATATTTGCAGAAGTTTCAACATTTCAAAATTTTGATCTCCATCTGGCGTTCAGCTGCTTTAACTCAATAACTGCAGTTTGATTGTTTAGGGTTAATCACTGTGTGACCTCTAAACTCAAAAGAATTGTTTCACTAAGAGAGAAATTAGGGAACAAGATTATTTACCCCTTCTAATCTAGGATCATGTCTTGAATAGTGTTAAAACTATAATTACAACTTTGACACAGATTGTAATTTTCATCTTAAGATTGATTTGACGATATATAGAAATGATCCATATACTGTAGAACCTGTGTATAAAGACCACCTGTGGGCAGGCAACATTCTGGTCTTTGTTCACAGGTGGTCTTCAACTGCAAGGACATCCAGATAATGAGTAATTGGGAAGTTTAAAGTGTGGTTGCTAAAGACAAGGAATTGATTTACAAAGATGGTCTTGAGCATAAGTTTGATTGTATATTAGCTGGGGTCTTTGTTGAAAAAACGGATATTAACCTTTTCCCACATGCAACAAATCTGGGTCAGAAAACATTGAAAACATGTCGGAAAAATAAGGAAAATATAATTATAAGATAGAGTTAAAAACATTGTGACAAAAGGAGAAATTGCTCATTTGTTTTCAAAAGTCGTCTGCTGCAGAGGTGTCAAAATTCATCTCTATGTGGGAATGGGTTAAAGACTCAAGTGAGAGTCGGAGCCTTTTCATAAACACCATTTACTGAGAGCCATACTGACCGCCCATACTAAGAAAAAACATAGGTCTTAATGCTCTCAAAATAGAGTTGTAGCCTCACAGGTTTCACTTGCTTGGGAAGATTGTTGTGTGGAGTACTGGTGTGAGAAAACCAGGAAATACGTGTGTAGGTGAACTGGCCACCGTGATATGACTGAGAAATTGTTAAAAACGGCGTTAAACCCCAATCAATCAATTACAGGTTTCACTATCACAACCCTGAAGGCTGTAACGCTTTCCGACTTGCAGACACATTTTGACACAATTGTGGCAGTCAACTTTTGAAGCTATTGTGGCAAAAGGAGAAATTATTAATATCAAATGTTTTCATATTCTGTTCATGATTTATGCTTTCATTAAGAGAGATTTTCAATACATGTATTTTTGCCTAGAAGTACTCAACGCCATCTGCTGCAGATTTGATGTATGTGGGAAAGGGTTAAATGTTATCCATTTTACAAATTTATTATGAGAGCTTTTTTTTGTCACACAGCTCACATTTGACTTTTATTCTTTCACTTAGCGTTCATCTGTGATGCTTGTTTAATTAACCCTTTCCCACATGTAGACGCTTTCTGATACCTCTGCAGCAGACCACTTTTTAGCTTTTTAGCTCGACTATTCAAAGAATAATGAGAGCTTTACTACTAGCCTCGGCGTCGGCGTCGATCCGGTTCAAGTTTTTGGGCAGGTTGGCATTTTCATTCATTTGTGCTTTGGCTTTCATATTTGGAATATAGTTACATCTTATACCTTTTTTCACATTGAATGCTGAAGATGCTGAGTGTGACCTTTTTTGGAGGGTAAAAAACATGATTTTGGCTGGTTAAAGTTTTAGGGCAAGTTAGAATTTTTCGTTTTCTTTTTTACCTTTTCTCAATAAATACTTGTGCTAGGGCTTTCATATTTGGAATATAATTACATCTAATACCGTTCTTCATATTGTATGCTGAACATGCTGAGTGTGACCTTCTTTTTGGGGTATTAGACATGATTTTGGGTGTTAAAGTTTTAGGGCAAGTTGGCATTATTTATTTACTTTTTCTCAATACAATTACATCTAAGACCTTTCTTCAAATTGTATGCTGCAGATGCTGAGTGGGATCTTTTTTGGTTAAAAAATATGATTTTGGGATGTTAAAGTTTTAGGGCAAGTTGGCATTTTCAATTAATTTTAGCTCGGCTTTTCAAAGAAAAGGCTAGCTATAATATGCACCTTGGCGTCTGCGTCGGCATTGGTGTCACACCTTAGTTAATTTTTTTGTACCAATTCACTTTTTTGTCAAACCATTACAGATATTGCTTTGAAACTTACAACACTTATTCCCCATCATTACCTCCATCAACAAACAAGAGTACATAGCTCTGGCAAGATTTTTGTTAGAAATATGGCCCGTTCTTTACTTAGAATTTTGGTTATGTTTTTTGTACCAATTTACTTTTTTTTCGAAACAATTACAGATATCCTGGCTTCGAAACTTACAAGACTTTTTAACCATCATTACCTCCATCAAAAGACAAGAGTACATAAGTCTGTCAATGTTTTTGTAATAATTATAAGGGCCTTTTTTACTTAGAATGTTGGTTAAGTATTTCGTACCACCTCATTTTCCCCCCAAAAGTTTCAACACTTGTTCCCCATCATTACCTCATCAACAAACAAGAGAACATAATAAGGTTTTTGTAAGAATTATGGCCCTTTTTCAACTAAGAATTGTGGTTAAGTTTTTTGTAACACACCACTGTTAGAGATAAAGCTTATACACTTACAATACTTATTTAACATCATTACCTCCATCTACAGACAAGAGGACATAAGTCTGTCATTGTTTTTGTAATAATTATGGCCCTTTTTCGTACCACCCCACTTGTTATGCCCCCCCGGAATCTCCGATTCGGGGGGCATATAGTTTTTGGCCTGTCTGCACGCACGTCTGTCTGCACATCTGTCTGTCTGTCTGCACAAAAAAAACTTTAACCTTGACCACTACTTTTGAACCATAACAGGTACGGCTACCATATTTCACATGTGTATTCCTTGTGACATGACCTTTCTGTCAGTACCAACATTTTTGACCTTGCGACCTTGACCTTTGACCTAGATGTAGTTTTTGGCCTGTCTGCACGAAAAAAGCTTTAACCTTGACCACTACTTTTGAACCATAACAGGTACGGCTACCATATTTCACATGTGTATTCCTTGTGACATTACCTTTCTGTCAGTACCAAAATGTTTGACCTTGCGACCTTGACCTTTGACCTAGATGTTGCCATTCTCGAAAAAAAACTTTAACCTTGGCCATTACTTTTGAACCATAACAGGTACGGCTACCATATTTCACATGTGTATTCCTTGTGACATGACCTTTCTGTCAGTACCAACATTTTTTACCTTGCGACCTTGACCTTTGACCTAGATGTTGCCATTCTCGAAAAAAACTTTAACCTTGGCCACTACTTCTGAACCATAACAGGTACGGCTACCATATTTCACATGTGTATTCCTTGTGACATGACCTTTCTGTCAGTACCAACATTTTTGACCTTGCGACATTGACCTTTGACCTAGATGTAGTTTTTGGCCTGTCTGCACAAAAAAAACTTTAACCTTGACCACTACTTTTGAACCATAACAGGTACGGCTACCATATTTCACATGTGTATTCCTTGTGACATTACCTTTCTGTCGGTACCAAAATGTTTGACCTAGATGTTGCCATTGGGGGGCATCAGTGTTTCACAAACACATCTTGTTTTTTTTAAACCATTAGAGATATAGCTAATACACTTACATACTTATTTACCATCATTACCTCCATCAACAGACAGGAGTACATAGCTCTATCAAGGTTTTTAAAGATTTATGGCCCTTTTTCGATTTAGAATTTTGGTTAAGTTATTTATACATTTTTTTTTTTTTTTCGAAACAATTAGAGATATAGCTTAAACACTTACACTATCTTTTTACCATCATTACCTCCACCAACAGCCAAGAGTGCATAATTCAGTGAAGGTTTTTTGTAAGAATTATAACCCTTTATCGACTTATAAAGTACTTTGCTTATAAAAAGTATGATAAAGTACTTGGTTATGTTTTCTGTACCACCCAAAAAAGTTTTGTTTTATTGGCAAGCACAAAAAAGTTGAGCACGCTCTGACAGCTCTTGTTTCAATACCATTACAGATATTACTTTGAAACTTGCAACACTTTTTTACCATCATTACCTCCAACAACAGACAGGAGTACATAACTCTGTCCATGATTTTGTAAGAATTATGGCCCTTTTTCGACTTAGAATTTGGGTTAAGTTTTGCGTACCACCCCACTTTTTTTAAAACCATTAGAGATATAGCTTATACACTTACAGTACTTATTTACCAATCATTACCTCCATCAACAGACAAGAGAACATAACTCTGTCAAGTTTATTTTAAGAAGTATGGCCCTTTTTTTATTTAGGACTTTGGTTTAGTTATTCATGCCAAATCACATTTTTTCAAAACAGTTAGAGATATAGCTTAAACACTTACAATTTTTTTACCATCATTACCTCCACCAATAGCCAAGAGTGCATAATTCAGTGAAGGTTTGTGTAAGAAGTATGACCCTTTTTCGACTTATAAAATCCTTTGCTTATAAATAATATGATAAAGTAATTGGTTATGTTTTTCTGTACCACCCACAAATGTTTTGTTTTATTGGCAAGCTCAAAAAAAGTCGAGTGTGCTGTCCACCGACAGCTCTTGTTTTACTTTTTCTCAATAAGTACGTGTGTTAGGGCTTTCATATTTGGAATATAATTATATCTTATACCCTTCTTCACATAGTATGGTGAAGATGCTGAGTGTGACCTTCTTTTTGGGGTTAAAAACATGCTTTTGGGTTGATTTTGAGAATTTGAGATAAATTCATAATGTTTTGGAACATTCCTTTCTAATTTTGATCATCCATTTATCAATTATAGTTCTTCAACATATCAAACGCGTTTTGGTGTCAAACCTTTTTTTGGACTCAGTCAGATTTAACATTTGCGTTTAGCTCAACGTTACACTTTTGTTTTTAGCTCGACTATACAAATAATAATGAGGGCTTTACTACTATCCCCGGTGTCGGCATCCATTTAATGTTTAACCCTTTCCCTCATACGACAATTCTGCAGCAGACGACTTTGAATGTATTTTGTCAAAACATAGAAAATCTCCATAATTGAATGGATAACCTATGACAAAAAGTGGAAAACATTGTGGCAAAAGGAGAAATTTGCACGTTCTGTGCAATTTCTTCTTTTGTCACTATGTTTTCAAAAAGCTGTCTGCTGCAGAGGCATCAGAAAGTGTCTATATGAGGGAAAGGGTTAAGGGCAAGCTGTCATTTTCATTTATAACTCCAATACCCTTCATTCAAATCACTCATACTTCACACATTTGTTCAGGACTATCATACAATATGGTTAGATATCTCCACTGTATTCTAAATATGGAGTTATGGCCCTTGAGACTAAGGATTTGTTGTGATCTTCACTTACATCTGAATAATGTTTGTTCTTTTCACTTGATGCTTTGAACAGTTATCTAAAATGTGTGTGCATTTAGTAACAAAGAATACAATTTTGGTGGCGAGTACTGATATCAATGTTCATACATTTTTATACAATTGATTTTTTAAATTATATATATTTAAATGTATGTATCTATTCATTTGCTTTCACATAATTATAGACTTAGAGTATATATATGATTTAATAGTACTTAAAGGCAATATACTGAAATAGTGCTTAAGTGAATAAGCGGTGTATAGGCTAGCGCGCTGTCCTCCGACAGCTCTTGTTTTACTTTTTCTAAATAAGTACTTGCGTTAGGGCTTTCATATTTGGAATATAATTACATAATATTGTAATACCTTTCTTCACATTGTATGTTGAATATCATGCTAAGTGTGACTTTTTGAGGTAAAAAAAAAAAGATTTTCGTTTCATTTTGAGAATTTGAGATAAATTCATAATTTTTGATTACATTTCTTTCTAATTGTGATCATACATTCATCAAATATTATTCTTCAACATATCAAACAGGTTTTGGCAGAGACATATGTCTCTGGTTTCGGTGTCAAACATTTTGAATTTTTTTTTTTTTAGGTTTTGCTATTTTTGGACTGAGTCAGTTTTAACATTTGTGTTTAGCTCAACTATTCAAAGAAAAATAAGGACTTTACTACTCGCCCCGGTGTCGGTATTTTAGGGCAAGCTGGCATTTTCATTTATAACTCCAATACCCTTCATTCAAATCACTTCATACTTTACACATTTGTTAAGGACCATAACACAATTAGGTTACATAACACCATTGTATTCTAAATATGGATTGACTTAGGAAATTTGATTTTTTAAATTACATATATTTAAATGTATGTATCTATTCTGTTGCTTTTACATATAGATGTATATGATTTAAAAGTTCTTAAAGGCAATATTGTGAAGTAGTGCTTAAGCGAATAAGCGTTGTTAAGTCGAGCACGCTGTTCTCCGACAGCTCTTGTTGAAAACATTGTGACAAAAGAAAAAATTGCGACAAACGAGCATTTCTCATTTTGCCACAATGTATTCAACACTACAATAATTAGTGTCATTTATAGAGATTTTTTCCACATTTTTGCTTTTACGATTTCAAAGTCGTCTGCTAGAGATTTGTTGTATGCCCCTGCGAAAATTTCATGAATAAATTCATGAAGAAGTTCATGAACTTAGTTCATGAATTAAGACATGAACAGCAAAAATTGACGTTCAAGGATATTCATCAACACACACGTTCATGAACCACATGCTCTCTATATTCTACATCTGTATTAAGTGTCTGGTTACATTGACTACAAATGAAGTGATCTTTCAACATGTGGGCATAGTAATCTTCCTCACTTTCTATTTCCGTATATGGGCAATGTTGACAACACCTGTAGGGTGTATGTTTTGTAATAAAGTGTGATTTCCTATCTTCAACAGAATAGAAAGTGTTTGGGCAAAATAGACATTTAAATTTCATCTTGTTACCAGTTTCCTCACTTGCCTCCACACCACTTACTTTTGGATGTCCCAATGTTTTTATGTCTTCACCTACCTCGTCATTTTCATTTTCTCTAATTTGTTCTGTTCCTAATATAGCCGTTCCTACAAAGTCACTGTTTGGCACTGTGTCATTTTTATTAACAAGATCAGCATATCTTACATCCCCATTGAAATTAGAGGAACATGCCATTGGCGATAAAACAATTTCTTTATTAAAATCTCTCGGCTGTAATACTGGTGTTGTTTTAATTATGCTCAATGTAGATTTTGCTTTGTCAACTGAGCTTACGAATGGTGTTGCTGTATCAGTTCTCAGTTGTATCGCATGATTTACAGATTGACTGTTTTGTTGTGTTATTCGATCAGCATGATTAGCTGGATTATCAAAATGTACAGAAACACTAGAATTTACTGGCTGGTTTAGGTCAACAGTAGTATGGGAGTTACTGTTTAATACAGGTGTTATCACTTGTGTATGTTCACCTTCAATAATACTGATTTCAATTCTTGAATCGTTCAACATTGTATTAATAGGGTTGGTACCCCCTTGATCCATGACTCTAATCATAGGTGTGCTGGTACCCTCATCCATGAATATAACAGTGACAGGCCCATTCTCAGTGTCAATGATACCGACTTGGCCTATTTGGCCCTCCATTCCTGCTGATTCAAGGACTGGTTGTACATTCAATAAGTATTCACTCTGATCTTTTGACTGGTTCTCCATATCTGTGTTTTTAATCTGGTTATTGTGAACACATATCAGTTTGAAACTTTCAAACAGTTCTTGCAACTCCTTTCATCCCATGTTAATGCCTGAAACATAAATCACAGAATTAACTCTTTCCCTGATACAGATGGCACTTTGACAATTTGCAGCAGATGACTTTTGAAAACAGTGTATTTTTGTAATGAACAATTTCTCCTTTTGCCATGATGTTTTCAATAATAATACTTTAATGTACATAACATAGATATTCCATATTTTTGCAGAAGAATTTCAATATTTTCTGCTGCAAATTAATTTCATTGATAATGATTGGAGTATAATTTTAGCCTTTTGCAACAGGTTTTCTGATATATATCATGTATAAAATTGATATAACATGAACTTCGGACGGGGAAAAAAACAACGGGGAAAACAAAAAAACGCCCAGGGAGGCGTAGGTCCCCTGCGAAAATTTCATGAATAAATTCATGAAGAAGTTCATGAACTTAGTTCATGAATTAAGACATGAACAGCAAAAATTGACGTTCAAGGATATTCATCAACACACACGTTCATGAACCAGTTCATGAACTGTTTCACGAACCTGTTCATGAACCATACACAAATTTAAGTTCATGAATTAAGAGAAAAAGATGGGACGTTCATGAACCATACTCAATTTAAGTTCATGAATTATGAGAAAAAGATGTGACGTTCATGAACCAGTTCATGAATTAAGAGAAAAAAGATGTGATGTTCACGAACCAGTTCATGAATAATAAGTTCATGAACCAATTCATGAATGAGTTCATGAATAATTTCCTTGTTTAAATAATCCCAAGAACAGTTGATGAATCAAGAATACAAAAATACCATGATGTAGTTCATTTTTTTTATTTTCTTCTCAAAACTTTTTGAAGATTCTCAAACTTTTTTACAAATAAATCATGATTAAATTTCGTGTGTTCTTTCACTAGATTTTCTAGTGCTGCAAGTTTTGTTGCATTTAATGGTGGCCTGGCATTGTCCATATTTTTAATGCTTCTTTTGCCAGTCCTTGAATAATTTTTAATTTCGTTTTCTGTGAAAATTTTCAAGCACAGGAACTTGAAAATGTTCTGATCCCCTTGAACATCTTTCATCATGTCCTTCAGAGAAGGCTCTGAAGGACTATCCGTCATGGTTGAAGGACTATTCGTCACGGTTGAAGGACTATCCGTCATGGTTCTTGGGTTGTTGTTTAGTGTTTGAACCGGGGATTGAGGTAGTGGATGAGACGAATGTTTTACACTCTTATTAGCCTCAAATTTGTCCTCTAGACGTCTTAGTCTCCTCTTCAAACTCCTGACCTCCTCTGTGAGCTTTTGAATTCTGTCCCTAATTAATAGATTGATAAATATTCATACAGAATAAGTTATGAAACAATTAACCCTTTGCTCCATACCCTTTTCTTGATCTCTTCAAAATTGCAAGCAATAATTCACTTATCAGTAATGGAATTCACCACTTATCAGTAATAGGTATATGTTACTGACAGAGTAAAAACCATGCAGAAAGAGTTCAGATTGCGTGTTACGAGCAATCCTTTAACGGGTATTATATGCTTACAAATTCTGACAGAGTAGATATTAACAGTGCAGAAAGAGTTCAGATAACATTTGTTTTCAAATATCGTCTGCATTGGGTGTGGGGAAAATGCAGTAGTATGGAGCAAAGGGTTAAACAATTCTACAAAAATTTGAATGTAAAAGACTTGAATGCTTATAATTATCACTATCTCCTGAATGTGACTTATAGTTGCAATTATTATCAAAAGAACTATTGTTACAGCTATAAAATAAGTCACAACCAAAAACTTCTCAATAGGGCTGCTACTTTAAATGTTAAGGTTCTATATATATATATTTTACCCTGAGGATTCATAACTCATCTGCAAGTAGCTGTGTCCACTGTCTCCACTCACTACTGAACTTGTCCCTGAAATTTTGAATAATACAATACAGTTAAAATTAGAGGTATAAATACATTAAAAATGCATAACTTTTGTTTCTCAGTTATGTAAATGAGTTTGTTTACAGTTACTAATTTGGAACAAACTTAATGGTTAGATGAATGTGGGTTTAATGCCATGTCTCAACACATTTTACTGATTATATATGTGGAGGAAGACCTCGGAATAAATCTTGAGTAGAACCACTGTCCTTCCGCAAATAACTGACAAACTTACTCATATAAAGTTTCTGAAGCGAGCGGTACTCAAACCTACAACCTTAACAATGAGAGGCATGTGATCTTGCGCAAGACCACTCTGCCACGTAGAACTTTTAATGGTAAGAAACCAGGGCTTCTAAAATCACATTAAAAAAAAAGACCATTATTTTTGTTATTCAGGACCTATTTTCATTTCAAAATACAATAAATTGCTAAAAATGTATGAAGTATGGACCAAAAGCTCAAGGAGAGTCAGCGTTTTCTCCGGAGCGTTTCTGACGCAATCAACTTTGATTAGTGCCTCTACTATGGCACAACCTTAAACAAGAGGGCCATGATTGCCCTGGATCGCTCACCTCCATGATGTTAACAAGTGTTTCCTTAAATTTGAACTAGTGACTTAGTTTTTGACCAGAAAAGTACCTGTTTCGAACTTGGCCTAGATATAACTAAGACAAACATTCTGACAAAGTTTCAACATGCTCAAGCCAAAAATGTGGCTTCCAGAGTGTTAACAATATTTTCCTTAAATTTGACCTAGTTTTTGACCCCACATGACCAGTTTCAAACTTGTCCAAGATTTGATGGAGATGAATGTACTGACAAACGTTCATGGTGATTGGATGCAAAATGTAGTCTGTAGAGTGTTAACAAGGGCAAATGGTGAAGACGGACGGACAAAATTTGATCCCAATAGCTCACCTAGCACTTTGTGCATACGTCAGCTTAAAATACAGAAATTCAATATTACGCGGATTGATTTACATGCAATCAGCAAACTACATCCTTTATCAATAAAGGGAGTTTTTTTTTTATTTACATGTCCAATAGTATGTTTCAGGGAAGTTTTGGTCACATGGTTATGCTGCGTTACCCAAATGCAATATTTTGTATACCTTGTATGAATGCAGTCGCCAAGACAATTATGATCAATACATATTTTTCCGCAGCGAAAAATGGAAAAATAATTATGACATAGTGTAGAGTATTTTTCAAACTTTACCTGGTTTGACAATCTTCTTTGGAGTGTCCCAAGTTTTCCTTGGAGTCGTCAACTTCCTTGGGGAAACCCTAGTTTTCTTTGGAGTTACCAACTTCCTTGGAGAGACTCCAGACTTCTTTGGAGAGAGACCAGACTTTCTAGTTGTTTCCAATGTCTTTTGCTGCATTGTCGACTTCACATGATCAATTTTGTCTTTCGAAAAAAAAAAATGTACATGTTGAATTTTACAAGATTCGGGTTAGATTTTGCATAAAATAAGAGGGCAGTCACTGATATAAAAAAGGAATAGGATGAAATGACTTTGCCCATAGTATCCTAACAATAATAAGAAATTTCTGGAGCTACCCATTGCCCAGGAAGCCATCCATTGGAAACCTGTAATTGGGTAATAGTGTTGATATTAGTAGCTGTATTTTTTTGTTCAAGTGAAGTTTGAATTGTGAAATGTGACAAAGAGACGCAAAGTCACTTGACCCAAAGTCACTCATTAAATGATAACTTAACAAGGTAGTCCTTTCAAACAGTACTCATTTTGACCTTTGAGGTACAAGCCTACCTCATCATGGTGAATGTTTGTTTCAAGTTTCTTTGAATTCCTATGATGCATGTGTGAAATGTCGGACAAGGTACAGTCCTTTCATGTGTCATTCGTCTTTCACCACTGGGCTAAGTCTATGTGGAAAAGCAGCCAGTTGCTTTGGTTGATCGCCGCCGTGATATGACTGAGAAATTGTTAAAGACGGCGTTAAATCCCAATCAATCAACAATTGAAAGCTGCGTGTAGTGGAGTGCCAACAACATCATCTATTAATAAATGCAATTTTTGATGATTCAAGACCCATAACTCAGATATTGATACCCGATTTGGTCACTTCCAAAACTTGTCCAAGATTTTATGGTTATATAACCACATCATACTAAAAACATGTATTGTGTAAGTTTGGTGAAGAAAAATTGATGGATGCGGATGCTAGAGTGCACACACATTCAAATAGTACCTTCATCATGAGCTTGTGCTAAAGACTTATTCAATTGATTGGTGATCACAGCAACATCTGACGAGGTCTGGAACGCAGATGAGTGAAGAACTACTTTTGGCCGAGCTGCAACAAAAAACAAGACAACCATAATGTTCCTGTATGCCTGGCAATAAATAATTGAACTGGAAAAAATGCCTCTTTTTGTCATGGTAGACCTCCTTAACCAGTTGCTATATAATACCCCATTTCCCCGCAGCCAATGCAGAAGACATTTGAAAACAGTGTAGGAAGAGTTCAGATTGCTCGTAACAAGCAATCAGTTGAACTCTTCCTGCATTGTTTTTCACGTCATTCGTCTTTCACCAATGGGTTAAGTCTACGTGGAAAAGCACGGGCCAGTTGCTTGGGTTGATCGCCGCCGTGATATGACTGAGAAATTGTTAAAAACGGCATTAAATCCCAATCAATCCACAATTAAAAGCTGCGTGTAGTAGAGTGCCAACAACATCATCTTATGCAATTTTTGATGATTTAAGACCCTTAACTCAGATATATTGATTACCCGATTTGGTCAGTTCCAAAACTTGTCCAACTTCCAAGATATTATGGTTATATAACCATATCATACTGTAAACATGTACTGTGTAATTTTGGTGAGAAACAAATAATGGATGCGGGTGCTAGAGAGCACACAGATTCAAATAGTACCTTCATCATGAGCTTGTGCTGTGTGTGCTAAAGACTTATTCAATTGATTGGTGATCACAGCAACATCTGGCAAGGTCTGCAATGCAGATGAGTGAAGAATAACTTTTGGCTGAGCTGCAAAAAAAGAAAAGACAATCATGATGTTGCTGTATGCCTGGCAATAAATAATAGAACTAAAAAATGAAAAAAATGCCTCTTTTCATCATGGTAGACCTCATTTACCAGTTTCTCTATAATATTACCCCCATTCCCCCGCACCCAATACAAAAGACATTTGAAATAAGTGTAGGAAGAGTTCAGATTGCTCGGAACGAGCAATCAGTTGAACTCTTCCTGCATTGTTTTTCACTCAGTAAATGTAAACATATTAAGTCACCTATTACTGATTAGTAGTAAATTATTCCTTTAAATTTGGAAGAGTCCAAGAAAATACGTATGGAGCAAACTGAAGGGTTAACACATTTGAGTAATGTTTTTTGTCCAAGTGTTATTCTGTAAATAACTCTTGAAACCAAATTTCTATTAATAGTAAATGTGACCTATCAACTCGGCTTGAACAAATGTTAAAGGGTATCAACCAAGCAACATTATGAATGTTGCTTTTTATTGATATTATGTTGATATCTGGCAAGTTGTTTCTGGTTCTTGGCCTCTGATTGTGGCCTCAACTAGTTCACAATAAATGTTCAGAATATACTTACATTCCACACTATCCAGAAAACTGTCAGTCATGTCTTTGGTCAAAGCTTGATACCTTTCTGTCAACCAGGCATCCATGTCTTTTTTTCCTATAAGATAATGAAAGTTAAGTATCTCTGAACAAACAGATGCAGTGATGTGCATTTTTGTTCATATTTTTTTTTATGACACACATGTTCTATAATAGAACAATGAACATATTACATAATAAATTGTGTACTAATTAGTAATTATATATTATAAGGCTTAAGCGAGTCAATGTTTTGTTTAATATTAATTTTGCATTTTCACACTCCAAACGTATAATACATACAAAGTACTAAAGTAAGTAAGTGGAGTCTAACATAACGCTTGTGTAGTTGGACATTCAATAAGTGGTCCAAAAAAATGGGGTGCCGAGAAATTGTTTAAGTCACTGTTGAAACGTTGTGGGTGGGGTACGGATATTTGTTGGAACAGTTTGTTTGTACATTATATAAAGACATGTACTTGCCTCCAACCGCTAAAATCTTGAATTTCCAAACACCAGGATACCTAGGAAACTTGGCTGTTCCATTATCTGATGGTTTGAAAGAGTTTACTGGAATATTTGGTTCGATAACATATTTCAAGTTATGAACGGACAATCTGTTGCCGTCGTCAAGCCATCGCATCACCGCATAACCGCTGGTTTTTGATTCACATGCTGTCGCCATTCTGTTGTTAGAACTGTCTATGTTCCCTCCAAAATTCAAAGAAATCGCGGAGTTCCGGAAGTGCCGGAAGTCTTTGATCATCTGCGACACTGGACGCTTGCGTTTACAAAAAGCGATTAGACGACGAGTGATTCCAGTGCAGCGTGCAGTTGGAAGACAAAAAGTGGTGAGTTTATAATTCCGAGTAACGTTATTGTTGGAAATATATCACATTGTTCCTTTTTTCAAGAAATAGAGCTTATTGAAATACGACTCGATCTAATGATAATAAAAAAAAATATCCAAAAAGACGATGCACCATCATTATCACAGAGGTGAAAATACTTATTTGTAATGGGTTTTCGTGCATTTTCTGCATTTTGGAAATCGGAAATGTCATTCAAGAAAGTATTACTCACACTCATTCTTATTTGTTTTAAAAGTTGACTATTATGAAAGTTTAGTGCCCTTAATGTGTGGTTGTAATATGTCTCACTGCAGAACACTTTATTTCCTTGTGTTTAAAATAAAATCAATAACTCATTAACAGAAATCATTCCTTTTGCCATACTGAATGTCATTTAAGAACATAATTCATGTTTAATGTGAATGTAATGAATCATGGCCATGCCAATCTTTTGATGAATTTTATGCTGGATAGCTTTTGACACATGACTGGAAAAAAGCATTCTATATCACATAAAAACCTACTGGTTTAAAAGTGTTATGATAGAACCAACAATAACATTGTTGACAAAGGAGCAATATCCACTTTCTGTATTAATTAGCTTCTTTTCCAATAATGTATTTAAAAATAAAACAAAGGGAAACACAATAGAATGTGCAAGATGCGAAAAAAGCCAGCGTGCCACCTGGGACTTCCAAGAATTATGAGCAGGATTTCCAAAATTCAGACCCAGGAAGTCAGGACTTTCGTTTCAAAAAGTTAGTGCAAGCACTGTCAGACAGACACTACACATCCTATCTATATTGTGCTTGCAATGTTCAGTGCACAACATTGTTTCAAAACATGTTCTGATTCACTAAATTTTGATGATAGACTTTTAATTTGTGTGTAATGTTTTTTTTTTTTACAGAAATAGAACTGAAACAATGGTAGATGATTGATATCATATGTCTTATATTTTCTATTCCAGGTGTAAATGATATGGCTTCAATACAAGAACAGAAATATGAGGAAATTATCATGGATGGGAAAACAAAGTTCAAATGTGGCATTTGTAAACGACTGTTGAGTAGAAGAGATTATATCTTACAACATTTGTTGAGGGATCATTTAGTGTGTAAGTTATAAAGTTATTGATTACCAGTAATACCTTTTCTTGCTTGGAAGTTGCCACATATTTAAAGATTTTGCCAAAATTAAAACAAATATATATATTTATTTCTTCTTCCCACAATTGACAGGGGTTAGTCTTGATAAACTGACATTACACCTTCTGCAGACAAACCCAACATTAAGCAATCTGCACCAGACTAATTGCTACTATAGATTGATGTAAACAAAATATAAATATGAATACCATATGCTTGGGGTCCAGATCTTCATAGTAGCAGACTTTGCACATTATATATATGTATGAAGCCATTCACTTTGGACCTGGACATTGCAACTTGTAATATATATATATATATTATATGCCTAAACAAAGGGACTAACACTGGTGATCGCCCTGTGTCTGTCATCGGTTGGGCCGAGCCCCGGTAGCTCAGTCGGTAGCGACGCGGGCTGTCAATCCAGGGGTTGTGAGTTCGAATCCCGGCTCGGCCAACTTTCTTTCCGACGATTGACAAAAGTCAATGCGACATGCGTCATTCGTCTTCCACCAATGGGCTAAGTCTATGTGGAAAAGTAGCCAGTTGCTTGGGAAGATGGTTGTGTGGAGTACTGGTGTGAGAAAACCAGGAAATGCATTCAGAGTAGGTGAACTGGCCGCCGTGATATAACTGAGAAATTGTTAAAAACGGCGTTAAACCCCAATCAATCAATCTGTCATCTGTTGGTCGTGAATTTTTCCTTCTAACAACTTCTCTGAAACTACAAGATGGAAGTTGATGAAACTTGGCATGGATGTTCCAAGGGTGCCCTGCTCTACCTTTTGATCAAGCTGTGTTGATTTATCAAAAAACATGGCTGAAAAAATCTTCTTGTCAGATACAGGTGGCCCGATTTTGAAATAATTTAAATTTGAAAATAATTCTTAACTACTTTTACAAACAAATATTCTTAAATTTCTTTACACATTTCTCATGGATTTTGTTCTCAATTACAGCAGAAGAAAATGTATCAACAGGACAGAAGCAGCAGAGCTTTGTTGAATTAAACAATGATGGGAGAAAAATGTTTGAATGCCATCTTTGTAAACGGCAGTTCTGTCAGAAAAGAAATGTATTACTACATCTAAACAGAGACCATGAAATGTGTAAGTATGCTGGTCTATAGTTACTTTTGCAAATTTTGCATCTTTTTACTAAGCCTTTGGGCAAAGTTGAAAATCCTGGTTACCAAACTTGTTGAAATGATCTCAATACATGAATAAAGGTAATCATTTTGTGTTCCTGCATAGCATTGACAGACACATGAAAAGTAGTTTTCTGGTGTTTTTAGCTCACCTATGCACGAAGTGCAAGGTGATCTATTGGGATCACTTTTTGTCTGGCGTCTGTGCGTAGTCAACATTTGCCCTTGTTTACACTCGACAGACTACATTTTGCATTCAATGATTTCAATCACCATGAAAGTTTGTCATGTGGGGTCAAAAACTAGGTCAAATTTAAGGAAAACCTTGTTAACACTCTGGATGCCACATTTTTAGTTTGAGCATGTTGAAACCTTGTCAGAATGTTTTTTCTTAGTGATATCTAGGCCAAGTTCGAAACTGGGTCATGTCCGGTTAAAAATAAGGTCACTAGGTCAAGTTTAGGGAAAATCTTGTTTACACTATAGAAGCCACATTTTTGGCTTCAGCATGTTGAAACTATGTAAGAATGTTTGTCTTAGTGATATCTAGGCAAAATTTGAAACAGGGTCATGTCCGGTCAAAAACTAGGTCACAAGGTCAAATTCAAGGAATATCTTGTTAACACTTAGGTGAGCGATCCAGGGCCATCATGGCCGTCTTGTCTACATACATAATCGCGATTACATGTTAATTAAATTTGAACAAGCTCATCTATATTTCAGCTCCTGTAAAGAAAAAAAATAAGCTTCATAAAGAATCACTACAGATGCCATTCCTTTCATATACAGCAACGGTTACTGCACTGAAGAACAAAGTTTCACAGTCTAATGAGATCAGCAATGAAACGCATACAGGTATGGACTATCCTGTACTGTAAAGTAATATTATATATAAAAGTCTAGCCTAGAATAAACGTTGCATGTCAGTGTAATATGTTTTGTTCAAGGAAGTGGATAATTGACTCAAGCCAAAGGGTGTATTTAAAGCCTCAAAAACCTTTTTATTCCCCGCTTTTCGAAGAAAAAAGGGGGGTTATTAATTTGGGTTTGTTCGTCTGTCCGTCCTTTTTATCCCCGCTTTTCGAAAAAAAAAAGGGGTTATTAATTTGGGCGTGTCCGTCCGTCTGTCACACTTCGTTTCCGTGCAATAACTACCACAAATGTGAACCAAATTTTTTCAAACTTTGTAACAAGGTTAAATGCCTTAAGGGCTCGGCATTTTCTTGGACTTATCCAAATTGAAAGCATTATTCACCTCTTGTCAGTAATGGAAGAATTATACTTATATATATACTGAAAGATTGGAAAACAGTGTAGGAACAGTTAATCAGATTGCTGGAATCGATTTATCGAACTCTTCCTACACTGTTTTTAAATGTTGTCTGCATTTAATGCGGGGAAAATGCGGTATTATGGAGCAAAGGGTCTGTGTATAAACAATTTCATCAAACATTTTTTTAATATTATTTGGTACTTTTGACCCTGAATGCGTCTTATTTATTTTGCAGGGCCTGCGGAAGATTCATCATATGTATTTGGTGGTAATGCATATCAGACCAGCGAGACTGCAAGCATGGGTTGTGTGGATCTAGATTGTTCTGTATCAGATAGTGAATTGGAAAACCACAGCTTTGGGTCTGAATCTGATAGCGATTTATCTAGTTTGAATGATTCACTGTCTGATATCTCTGACACTAGTTTAGATGACAGTGAAACGGAGATGTGCTCTGACTTTTCAGATCATGGCAATTGTTTGGACGCATCTTATTCAGAGTCTTGTAATAGTGATAGTGATGATGGACATAATCATTTAAAAAAAACACTTACTGAAAGAGAAAAACAAGGTTTAACAATATTCAGTTGCTTTCAAAGGAATAACCTTTCTGCATCTGCTTGCAGAGATATACTAAAAACAATGAGAAGTGTATTTCCAAACTCAGGACAACTCTTGAACTTTGACTATATTCAATCTTTTGTGGACAAAAAACCCTTGATTGAGGTTCATTATTGCGAAATGTGTAAATATGTATTTCCCCCTGACCAGAATGTCGTTAACTGTATTTCCCCTGATTGTGTAGGACTTCGTTACAAAGGCCCAATAGCTAACCAGCATAGACAGGGAAGACAGCCCAGGAAGAGTTACATAATTGCTGATATAAAGAACCAGCTGACAAATCTGCTCCAAACACCAGGTGAGAATTTTTAGCTCAATAGAGCACTATGTACTCAAGGTGAGTTATTGTGATCGCCTTCATCCGTCAACTTTTTCTCCTCAGTAACCAGTGTGCCTATTGGGATGAAACTTCACAGGAAGCATCCTCTCAATGACCTCACCAGAATTCCTTCAAATTTTTGGGATCCATGCAGAATTCTGGTTTCCATGGCAATGAAATGAAAAAAACTTCAAAAGTCTTGTTCTCCCAAACTGGTGGGCAGATTTTCAAATTATTTTGTAGACATGTTTCTTGGATGACTCTCTATCAGATTCCTTGAAGCTATGTGAATTGGTAAAAAAAAATGGCCGCCAGGGGGGGCGGGGTTATTTTGCCGTATATGGCTGTAGTGAAAACTTAAAATATCTTGAATTCTTCTCAAAAAGTGTAGGTTCGATTTTCAAATAATTTTGTAGATTATCATGCAATTGTTGAAGAAACTAACTATATAAATTAAGGTGAATGAAACCACTTCCCACCTACTATATAAATTAAAATGGACGGGAGGTGGACATTTCGAAACCACTTTGATTTCAATCATTACGAGTTATTTTTGAGAATTTGTTGTTTTATTTCAGGTATCATTCAAGATATTGATAAATGTAAGACTGACAAAGTCCACAGAAATGGTATTACAGATATTACTGATGGAACTGCATACAAAGAATTGCTCTTTCCAGAAGATGGCTTTCTTACCATGCCATTCAATTTGACTGGAACTTTAAATACTGATGGTGTAAACTTATATTCATCTTCCAAAGTGGAGCTTTGGCCAGTTTTTCTGGCAATAAATGAGCTAAGTCCAAAGATTAGATTTTCCAGGGAAAACATGCTGCTAATTGGTATCTGGCAAGGAAAAGGAAAACCACCGTTTAAACAATTTTTTGACAGTTTAGGTGACGAATTGAATAGTCTATACAATGGGGGTGTTGAAGTTAATGTTAATGGGAAAGCTATATTAGCCAAGCTTGCTGTTGTCTGTGGCGTCTTTGACTTGCCTGCAAAGGCAAGTATTCTTAATATGACATACTTCAATGGGAAGGAAGGCTGTATTACCTGTGAAGATCCTGGCAAACGTGTTAAACAAGGGAAAGGTACTTCACATTGTTACCCATTTAGGATCATTGAGTCTCATTATCCGGGTAGAAATCATGATACAGTGAAGGAACATATGAGGGAGGCAACAGATAAAAAACGTGTAAAGGGATTTATAGGTACGTCTGGTCTTACTAAGCTAGAAACATATGATCTGGTAAAGGGGACTGTTCCAGACTACATGCATGGTATTCTTTTAGGGATAACAAAAACTTTATTATGCAAGTGGTTTTCACCAACTCAAAGTGGGAATCCATACTTCATTGGAAAACACATAAAAACAGTATCAAAACGACTGAATAAAATCAAACCACCCCCATTTATTGAGAGATTACCTCGTGATTTAGAGAAACACTATCAACACTTTAAAGCAACAGAACTGCAAGCCTGGTTGCTATTTTATTCCCTGCCCTGTTTGGGTGACATTTTGCCTTTGGCATATTTGAGGCATTTTGCTTACCTTTCTGAGGCAATTTACATTGTTTTAGGCGACAATATAACACCACCAAAATTAGACAGAGCATCTGTGCTTCTAAACAAATTTTATCAAGAATTTGAAGGGCTTTATGGTCCTGGATCATGTGGGTTAAATGTTCACAATGCATGTGCACATCTAATCTGGTATGTCAAATTGTGGGGACCAGCTTGGGCATGGAGCTGTTTTCCTTTTGAGGATGCAAATGCTATGTTACTTCAATCATGTCATGGGACAGGTAATGTTATGAAACAGGTAATGAGATATAAGGAGGTCCAATTAAATATGCGCAGTAAAGGTATGGACTCGTCTAGTACCACTCGTTGGAAAGTGACGAGCTCTGCCAACAATTGTGATATATGTGGAAAAATTAAACCTTTTAGTAAGGAGATATTTTTCAATGAAGTCGCAGATAATCATGGTGTCATTTTAGGCAATGTGAAGCAATTGGATAGAATATGTGTCAATGGAAAACAGTTTTGCTCAGAAGATTACATCAGAATGGAAAAGAGAGTGTGCACGGTCGTCCTCTGTGACGATGGCTCTGTGGGAAGAATTCTGTGCTTTCTGTTGGATGAAACATCTGATACAGTATATGCCATTTTGCAGATGTTTCAAACACATGTTGACACAGAGTTCAGTCAGCTTGGCGCCGGCAAACATATAGTTCCAGTTAGTGAGACACAACAAAAGAAAATGATACTAGTAGAACAATTGTCTCGCATTTTGTTGTATATTCACGTTTCCTTGACAGATGCATCCAATGTACACTATGTAGCACAACTGCCAAATTCACATGGGCATGCCATATTCAAGTAGTTTAAAATATGTAAATTTCATTTACTGTGTATACCAATTAAGGTAATAATAACTTGCAATGACAGAAGAATTGATATGTTGCCTGATCTATTATAGTGCATTTGTTATGTATTATGCATACAAGCTGGCACATTAATTTGATATTTATTTAATTAAAGTGGAACATTTAACATAATTAAAACCAAGAATGAACCATTGAATTTTGTTTTTGATTGAAATATTTAGTATGTCATTGATTTTATTTTTCTTAATATATGCTTGATAGAAAATATAGTTCAACAATTATAAGTGAACACAAATTAATGATCTGTTCAAGAACTAAACTGTTCATGAACGGTTCAAGAACTTTAAATAGAGTTCGTGAACCAACCTGTTCATGAACTGTTGATGAATTGTGTCAATGGTTCATGAAGTTCTTCAAAAGTTCCATAGAGTTCATGAACCAACCTGTTCATGAACTGCAGTTCATGAACTGTTGATGAATTGTGGCAATGGTTCAAGAACTGTTCATGAACAGTTCATGAAGTTCTTCAAAAGTTCCATAGAGTTCGTGAACCAAGCTGTTCATGAACTGTTGATGAATTGTGTCAATGGTTCAAGAACTGTTCATGAACAGTTCATGAAGTTCTTCAAAAGTTCATGAAGTTCATGAATACATTTCGCAGGGGTGTGCGAAAGGGTTAACATAGAGCTCCAAATATAAATATTTGGAATATTGTATATTCTATTCCTACCCAAACTTGAAATCTTAACTCATGTATATATATGTTATTTGTAGATGAGGCTAGTGAGAAAGTGAAGGAAAGCATAAGAAAAGAATGTGTACAATACAGAGCGGAAAAACTGCAAACTTGCCCGAAGATGAAGAAAAAGGATACTGGTAAAAAACCAGTAGAAGACGGGGAATCTTCAGGTGGTGGTAAAAAAGGAGTTTGTATAAATATCATTCAGGTTATTAACCCTAGAGGACTAGATAAGAGGGAGTGAACAGGTCTCTTCCTGACAATATTTCTCTTATTACTCAACCAAATCCTATCCTTTGAGTGCCGACAACATAGGATTTGTATGTCAAATAAGGATTTTAGAACATAAAAAAATCCCTTTATCTAGAGCTCTGATTAACCCTTTCTCACATGCAGACAAATTTGAACATAACTAAATGGCAAAAAAAAAAGATAGATCCATTTCATACTGCATGTATGTATTTGCAAGTTATTCTGGATTTATACTTGTCGCATGTATGATGTATGACCTTAATTTGTGAACAATGCGTTCAAACAAGGACAATGTTTTTGGGTTGATTAAATTTCTCACTGAAAATGTACAAATATTCTATTTATCTAATGGTGAATTGTAAAATATCTATCCAGTGTAATTTTGATTAATTGTACTGATGTGTAATTATACCCCCAAAAAACAAAGTTTTGGGGGGGTATATAGGAGTCACTGTGTCAGGCTGTATATCTGTCTGTCTGTCGGTCGGAAGCCATATTTTGTTACAAACCACTTGGTGGAATTCAATAAAATTTTACATGAAGCTTCTATACCAAGAGGAGATGTGCATACCCTAAAGATCTTACAATTGCATGTTATTTTACAGAGTTATGGCCCTTTTACTTATTAAGTTGTTGGTCATATTTTGTCCAAAGCCATATTTTGTCCGGCCTATTTCTTACAAACCAGTGGGTGGAATTCAATAACATTTTACAGAAGCTTCTATACTAAGAGGAGATGTGCATACCCTAAAGGTCTTACAATTGCATGTTATTTTACAGAGTTATGGCCCTTTTACTTATTAAGATGTTGGTCATATTTTGTCCGGCCTATTTCTTACAAACCGATGGGTGGAATTCAATTCAACTTTACATGAAGCTTCTATACCAAGAGGAGATGTGCATTCATTAAAGGTCTTACAATTGCATGTTATTTTACATAGTTATGGCCCTTTTACTTGTTAATTTGTTAGTCAAATTTTGTCCGAAGTCATATTTTGTCCGTCCTATTTCTTACAAACCGATGGGTGGAATTCAATAACATTTTACATGAAGCTTCTATACCAAGAGGAGATGTGCATATCCTAAAGGTCTTACAATTGCATGTTATTTTACAGCGTTATGGCCCTTTTACTTATTAAGTTGTTGCTCATATTTTGTCCGAAGTCATACTTTGTCCGGCCTATTTCTTACAAACCGATGGGTGGAATTCAATAACATTTTACATGAAGCTTCTATACCTAGAGGAGATATGCATATTGTAAAGGTCTTACAATTGCATATTATTTTACAGAGTTATGGCCCTTTTACTTATTAATTTGTTGGTCATATTTTGTCCGGCCTATTTCTTACAAACCACTGGGTGGAATTCAATAACATTTTACATGAAGCTTCTATACCAAGAGGAGATGTCTTACAATTGCATGTTATTTTACAGAGTTATGGCCCTTTTGTTGGTCGGTCGGAAACATATTTTGAGTCAAGGTGCTGTTTTGGGGGTATTTATCATCTTCAGTGATATTTCTAGTTTGTGTCTGTTTTAAAGACGTTTTCCAGTGTATTTTGACTTGATATGAATTTTTCAGAAATGAATCAGACAGTGAAGATGACAATCAAGGAACCAGACAAAAAGAAATTTGAGAGTGCACCTTCAGGTCAGTAACTTTTATTTTACTGATTTTTGTGGCGATTGGTTTGACAATCGCCACAATGCTAACAGAAACAACAACAACGAAAAAAATTACATAGTCAGCTTTCTACAGCCTGTTGATTTTTTAGCTCGACCATTCGAAGAATAAGGGGAGCTATTGTAGTCACCCCGGCGTCGCTTTCGCCGTTGGTTACCAAGATATGGACTCTTAATGTAGTTGCACGGCGAATCATTGCCGTTTTGATTGTCAAAATCGCCGGTTCAAATCTGTACCACAATAAAAAAAAAATATATATATATATATGAACAAGACGGATGTTTGATGCAAAGCATCAAAGAAAAGCCGCAATATTTCGTTTCACATGAAGAAATAAGAGATTGATTGATTGAGGTTTAACGCCATTTTTAACAATTTCTCAGTTATATCACGGCGGCCAGTTTACCTTTTCATGCATTTCCTGGTTTTCTCACACCAGTACTCCACACAACAATCTTCCCAAGCAACTGGCTGCTTTTCAACATAGACTTAGCCCATTGGTGGAAGACGAATGACGCATGTCGCATTGACTTTTGTCAATCGTCGGAAAGAAAGTTGGCCGAGTCGGGATTCGAACTCACAACCCCTGGATTGACAGCCCGCGTCGCTACCGACTGAGCTACCGGGGCTCGGCGAAGAAATAAGAAAAAAAAGATGATTTCAATCCACAAACATTAGAACAATTTAATCTGTAGTCAGTAATGCTGATATCGGTTATTGAAGACATTATAGGATATTTAACCTGGCAGGGTCTGTGTTTTAAGTGAATGAGATACTTTAGAGTTGAAAAGTGACATATAATACTAAAGATAAATGGACAAGAGGTTATGATAAATGTAAATTAGTACCAAAAAAAATCAACTATTTGTATTGAACACACGCCCTGTTATGATTATGTTTTATCAAATAATGCTGACACACAGAAAATCTGTTTTTTGTTTGTATCGGTAAGTCATGATAGTGGATAAGGGTTTCCCACAAAAAACAAATCTGCAGTAGACGACTTTGAAATTATCAAGTAAAAAATATAAAAAATCTCTATAAATGATCGTATGATAATTGAAAAGTGTTGAAATTATTTTGGCAAATGCAGATATTGCTCATTATTAGCAATTTCTCCTTTTGCCACAATGATTTCTATGATGTTTGCCCTGACAGACTCTAAAATTATCAAGTACAAAACATTGAAAATCTCTATAAATGATAGTAAGATAATTGAAAAGAGTTGAAATTATTGTGGCAAATTGAGCAATTGAAAATCAAACGAACAATCTCGAGTTGACGCAACTGATGTGAACTCGTGTCGTGATTAGCATTCAGAAAATCAAGGAAACGTATTTCAAGACTGACGAGAGCTGCAGCGACTTTTGAAAAATATTGTGACAAAAAAAGAGATTAATCACGAGGAATTTATCCTTTTGCTACAATGTTTTCTACTTTATGTCCATAAATTATACCTTCATTTAGCAAGATGTTCCAATTTTTAGCTCCACTGGCTGAAAGCCAGTCGAGCTTATGTCATGGCGAATTGTCCGTCGTGAGTGCGTCTGTGCGTGCGTTAACTTTTTCCTTTAAACAACTTCTTCTCCCTAACCACATGGTTAATTTGATTGAAACTTCATAGGAAGCATCCTCTCAATGTCCTCTCTTAAATTCCTTCAATTTTTTTTGATCCATCAATAATTCTGGTTTCCATGGCAACCAAAAGAAAAAAATAGTGAAAACTTAAAAAATCTTCTTCTCCGAAAGTGTCAGGCCGATATTCAAATAATTTTGCCTTATATGGCTATAGTGAAAACTTAAAATATCCTCTCCTCCGAAAGTGTCAGGCTGATATTCAAATAATTTTGCAGAAACATTCCTTGGGTGACACTCTACAAGATTCCTTTAAGCCATGGTGGTTGGTCAAAAACATGGCCACCAGGGGGCAGGGCTGTTTGGAGATTTGATTTTTGCCTTATGGCCGTGGAGCGATACTGGCCCTCTTGGGCCTCTTTTTACTTAATGTGCTACGTATCTGTTGTACGTGGGAAAGGCTTAACATAGGAACTAGTTTCAATTTTTTTGAAAACGTTAAACCAGAGTGCACCATTATTGGAAATCGCAAGGCCTACACTGAGATACTGCTTTTTTCTATACAATCGCCACTATAGTGCTTTCGGCGCTTTGATTAGATATGTGGCAGTGGGGCTCTACTGGTCCTTTTGGGCCTCTTGTGTTAGCTTACCTGACCGCAAAATGAGTTATTATGGTTGGTATGACAACTCACATTACATAACACAGGTTAGCGATCCAGGGTCATTATGGCCCTCTTGTTTGTTATGCTATTTTAAACTGTATTCCAGTTATATTAGAGTGGCCTTTATTCAGAATCACTTTGCGACTATAACAAGTTCTAAGCAAGAAAATGTGCCTAGGTTAAGGGCATTCAAACATGACTATTGCAAACAGGGATTAAACCTTGGGCACACAGACTCAAATGTCCAACATTATCCACTCTGTCAGGTCAACATTTTAGAGTTTTCAGAACATTTTGCACAAGTTTACTGATAGCTAATATGGGTCATCTTCTTTTAAGTAATTATCTTATGATGACATTGAAAAGCCTGGAAAGTGATGCATTTTGTTGGAACAGAACTCAATGTTTTTAAAATTCAGCTGCTTGAAAAACAAATTTGAATGTTGAATTTCAGAAAGACATAAATACATCTCGCAACTAGAGTATTGAAACTATTGAACCTGTAGAAAAATATCACTTTTATTACCCCTTTCACACATACAAAAAATCTGCAGCAGACAACTTTCAAAACATAGAAAAATAGCAAAAAGGATAATATTTTATTAGAGTTGAAAACATTGTGGCAAAAAGCGAAATTGCTCATAATTGCTTGTTGGTTTTCTCGTGGGACGGCTCAAATATAGATTATTATAGCAAGTAATACTTTGCGATCTGGCTCATTATCATCCATGATCATCAGTCAGTCAAAGAGCCCATTTTCCAGCTTGTCATGTCTCATTTTAAGATTTTCACAGAAAATATCAAGTCATGATATTAAACAAAATAATTATGAGACGTGTTCTTCGAAAATACGCTAAAGAACATCCGCGACAGGTGTAGATCCAGATCAACTTGCGAATTCGCATAGCTCGATCTTGGCATACATTTCTTGCCTGTTAGTTACGGAAGCATTCAAGAGGTCTCTTGGATACAGTGTGCATTATGATTATATCGCATCGATGTTTAATTATATCTGTCCCCTAAACATGTAGCATATACCTTTTCCATAAAAATATGAAACTCTTTATAAATGAAAGAAAAACTATCGAATAAGTTTGAAAAAAATGCTGCAAAAAGAGTTATATATTCTTTTGCCACAATCTTTTCAAAAGCCATCTGCATCAGAAATCGTCGACTTTTAACCCTTTCCCTCATACGACAATTCTGCAGCAGACGACTTTGAACGTATTTTGTCAAAACATAGAAAATCTCCATAATTGAATGGATAACCTATGACAAAAAGTGGAAAACATTGTGGCAAAAGGAGAAATTGCACGTTTTGTGCAATTTCTTCTTTTGTCACTATGTTTTCAAAAAGCCGTCTGCTGCAGAGGCGTCAGAAAGCGTCTATATGAGGGAAAGGGTTAGATCACGCAATGTATTTTCCCTTGTTACAACATTATCACACGATATTAAACAATTCGTCGAAATAGATGACTTCTGATGCTATAAGACTTTAAAAAACATCATGAAAAGTCAGAACTTTTCAATTTCATATAAAAGTATTCGGCATATTTTGTAAAAATGCATTAATCAAATATTGTTAAAAAATGCAGGCTGTTTTACCCCTTTTCACTTGGAGCCGAGCCCCGGTAGCTCAGTCGGTAATGACGCGGGCTGTCAATCCAGGGGTTGTGAGTTCGAATCCCGGCTTGGCCAACTTTCTTTCCGACGATTGACAAGTGTCAATGCGACATGCGTCATTCGTCTTCCACCAATGGGCTAAGTCTATGTGGAAAAGCAGCCAGTTGCTTGGAAAGATTGTTGTGTGGAGTACTGGTGTGAGAAAACCAGGAAATGCATGAGTAGGTGAACTGGCCGCCGTAATATAACTGAGAAATTGTTGAAAACGGCGTTAAACCCCATTCAATCAATCAATCAACCTTTTCACTTGGAGAATGATGGATACTTTTCACAGATTGGTTGCCGATGAAAACTAAAGCATTGGCCGCAGACGGATTTTGAAAACATTGTGACTTATTTCTCATTTTGCGACAATGTTTTCAACTCTATTTAATTAGCATTCTTACAATTATAGAGATCTTCCATATATATATACATATTTACTTTTATGTTTAGAAAGAAGTCGGCTGCAGATGTTCTGTATGTGGGAACGGATTTAAGATATTTCGCTGTGATAATACTATTAATTCACTAGAGTTCCAATATGGGTTTGGAAAATATGAGCTGATTCCTATTCCCTAGTTAAGATATGCATAGATTGCGTGCAGAAAAGATAAATGTTCCAAAACGATTCAGCATGGTTGAGTATATGAATAATGCCGTTTCGAGCGATACGATTCGACAATTGAGCTCAGTGTTAATGGAAAATAACCTTTGGTTGGACTCAACAACATAGATTTCAATGAATAACACGAACACTGAGCTCCAAAAACAGCCAGCGCTTGAGAATTTGTTTGTTTGGTGTTTTACGCAGCTTTCATCATTCTTTTCCAGTTATATCACGGTGTTTCCTAGGTAAATTACCAGTACTACTGGTCCATTTATCCAGACAGAGTCAGTCGTAATGTTAGACCTACAACTCTGAACGCCAAGGAGGGCAGCCATTACTACACTAGTTTAATACCTTTGGTATGACCCATCCGGGGATCGAGCACACGACTCCAAGGCGGAAGTGCTACCACTTCACCGACGAGGCGGTCCATTGCACGAGAAAAGATACATTTGGCACTTCTGAACAGTGTAAGTTCAGATAAACCTGTCCATTGACCAAGTCTGATCAGAATCTACACAATATGAGGGAAATTTTTACACGCTTTTGTACGTAATAATAAGGTGAACAATGTAGATATTGATCAACATGTGCGGATGTACAGGATGATTTGGATCTACCCTGTTCACAAAAGTAAACTTGTATAGTTGACCATGGACGAGCTCAAATGGTCATTACAACCATATAGTGTTGAGACATTACGTTGCTCAATAGGCTTTCAGTACACATGTGTTAAACACCTCCTTCGAAGAGCAGTTCCCTGACTATAGCGACCAAATGTTTAGTTTCCCAATAACTCAATTTCTGCATAAAGGACCCTGCAATTAAAGACCACCTGAGAACAAAGACCAGATTGATGTCTTCCCATGGGTTGACAATGTCATAGTGTTGAGTCATAACGGTTCTCAAGAGGCTTTCAGTATACATGTGTTAAACGGCTAACAAACATTGGAGCACCATACGGAGCAAAGAAGAAAATGCTATCGGTAGTTTTTAATATAAGTTAGATCGTCTTTGCTGTATGCATATTTATACGCTTTCTAATGTGGTAGTTAAAACACTCATTATTTAAGTTTTTAGCTCACCTATGCACGAAGTGCAAGGTGAGCTATTGTGATCACATTTTGTCCGGCGTCCGTGCGTCGTGCGTCGTCAACATTTCAGCTTGTTAACACTCTACAGGCTACATTTTGCATCCAATCTTCATGAAAGTGTATCAGAACATTCATCTCTATCAAATCTTGGACAAGTTCGAAACTGGGCCATATGAGGTCAAAAACGAGGTCACTAGGTCAAATTGAAGCGAAATCTTGTTAACACTCTGGAGGCCCCATTTTCAACTGAGCATGTTGAAACTTTAAAGTTCTCTGCGTTACGGTAGTATAGAAGAGAACGTATGTCGTAACATGTACGAATCACAAGCTGGTAGTTGTTGCACGTGTTAACCGTGCAGTGGGGGTATAAAAGGATGTTTTTGGCGGGTTCTCGTCAGTTCGACGCAAGACTTCTAGCAGTTGACTTCGTACCGCTTACATGATGGAAAACCGTGACGAATTATCTAATCTTGTGGAGGAGCATGTTAAGGAAGCCATGAAGCAGGGGCACAATGAATTATTGCAACAGATAGGCACAATGATGGAAAAGATAAGTTATTCATCTTGTTCACCTCGTCTTTCTATGTTAGAATTGCCAAAATTTAAACGTAAAAGCAACGAAGAGCAGTTCAAGTACAATATGAAGGTACAGACATGTATTGAGCAGACAGTCTTCGTTAGACACAGGAAATATTCAGGAATCAAAAGCTAAACTAATTGAAGGTAAATTCAGGCAATTACTTAAATACATATTTATATGGTTTTAAATTCATTAGATAGCTATATTACATTTGTAGATATGCACGTGTTATTTACGTGACTAAGGAACCGTTATTTACAGGGCGGATTTACCGCGGGTTTTCTTTGCTTTCCGTTTTCATCCTGCACGTCAAAGTCATAGTGTATTTATGCTTGAATATGATTATTTCAGCCAAGAATACGGTAATGCAAAGGCAGAAGCACATACAATTGGCTGATAGCTCTGAGCTAGGTTGGGGTGTTGTTGCGGAATATCAGTCCAACCCAATTGCTAGTGACAGCGATGATGAAAAAAGAATGTATCGTGCGGAAGCCAGGGCATCTAAAAAAGCCAAAATGGACAGGGGCAAGAAACGTTTCAGGACCAACCCTTACAGATGACCGTCTTCTACAGAGTCGTCTGCTGTACAGTCAATGAATGGTGGGAATGGCAGCAGAAAGCCAGGGTTTTGCTTCACTTGTGGAAAACCGGGGCATTGGAAAAACGAGTGCTCTCAAGCTCAAACAAATAATAAGATAAGTGGGGATTTATATTTATCTGCATTAATGGTCGGAAACCATTCAGTTTCTCATGGAGATAAAAATGACGGCTCGGATAGTCCACACAGGGATGTGGAAGATGGCAATGATATAGATAGTCATGTACAGGAGTTATCTCCCGTCGGTCGTCTAAAGAGTAATTATGATAAATGGGCTCAAATATCCGATAACATGTATATTTCAGAGGTAGTAAAGGAAGGTTACAAGTTACCGTTTAAAGTTTTGCCTAATTCGGTACAGTTGAGAAATAATAGGTCTGCTAGAGACAATCCAGGTTTCGTTTCCCAGCAGATTCAAACATTGTTGAAAAAAAGGGTTATTACATTGGTTCATACTAAACCAGAGGTTGTTAATCCATTGACGGTTGCATACAATAAAACGGGTAAACCTAGAATGGTATTAGATTGTAGGCACATAAACCCATGTTTGCATCTGTTTAAGGTAAAATTCGAGGATATCAGGATAGCTGAGCAAATGTTTGATTTATCAAGTTATGTATTTACATTCGACTTGAAAGGTGCATATCATCATGTAGATATATATCCTGATCACAGGACTTATCTTGGATTCGCTTGGTATGAGGGCGGCACTGAGAAATATTACATTTTCAATTCATTACCTTTTGGCATTTCTTCCGCTGGTCATATTTTTACAAAACTTTTAAGAGTAATGGTGAAATATTGGAGGTCAAATGCGATCACATCGATTATGTTTTTAGACGACGGAATAGGCGGTCATAGCAAATATGACTCTGCGTTAAAGGCTAGTAAATTCATTCAAACGTCTTTAGTAGACGTGGGTTTTCTTTTAGCTGTCGATAAATGTCAATGGAATCCATTAAAAGTAGGTTATTGGCTAGGACATGTCTTAGATTTCAGAATTAACAGATTGTTCATTATAGATGATCGCATACGAAGGTTAGAGATTAGTTTGAAGTCTGTATTAGTACAGCTTGAAAAAGCCGACCAAGTAATAGCGGTCAGATTTATCGCATCTGTTGTTGGTCAAATAACTTCTCTGCAAAGCGTAATTGGAAAGATAGTAAGTCTGAAAACAAGGTACTTGTACAAGTCCATATGTAGTAGATGGAATTCGTTGATTCAAGTTCCAATCAAAGCAATTTCAGAATTGAGGTTTTGGCTCGAAAACGCTCGAAAGCTTAATAACATTGGAAAGTCGTTAAAACAAGATAGAAACATAGAAGCGTGGGTGTTTTCAGACGCTAGCGACCAAGGATATGGTGGTTACATAGAATTAATAGATTCGCATCGGAATGCAGGAGTGAGTTCTAGTATCTGTCACGATATATTGAGAAGGTCCGATAATGTTAAAAATGAGCCTAGAGGGTTAGGTTTTGCTAAAGACTTAGGTTTAGGCACATATAATGGAGAATACATTCAAACCAAAGATAATTGCTATAATGGATACGAGTCGTTGTATAGTTGTTTTAACAATAAATGTTTGTTTTGCTCTTGGAGAAGCATGAGATCAGAATCGGAAAATAACGTAAGTATCATAGAAATTACAAGTGAGTCAATACTCCCGGAAGTGAGTAGGAATATTAAATCGGATATGCTCCCGGAAGTGAGCAGGAATATGAAATCTGATATGCTCCCGGAAGTGAGCAGGAATATGAAATCTGAGATGCTCCCGGAAGTGAGCAGGAATATGGAATCGGGTATGCTCCCGGAAGAGAGCGTGTGTGAAAGCGCAGTTATATCTATGTATTCATCAGAAATATACGGGTCTTGGTCATGTATAGAATCAAAGAAAAGTTCTACATGGAGGGAAATGGAGGCAGTCAGACGGGTCATTATAAATAATTCATCTGACATTAAAAATAAGCACATTAAAATTATGTCTGATAATATGAATGTAAGCACAATTCTGTTATCTGGTAGTAACATTGAGGAGTTACATGTTATTTCACTATATATAAATGAATTGTGTAATAGTGCAAACATATCTTATGTACCAGAATGGATTTCTAGGGTTTATAATTCAAAAGCAGATGCATTAAGCAGACGCTTAGATCAAGATGATTGGTTTGTTCACGACGGAATGTTCCGGTTTTTGGATGCAAAATGGGGTCCGCACGACGTCGACAGGTTTGCGTCAAATTTGAATAACAAATGTAGGAGATTTAACTCGAAATGGTGGGTGCCTGGTGTAGAAGCTGTTAATTGCTTCGATCAAGATTGGCAAGGTGTCAACAACTGGTTAGTACCCCCACCAAGTGGTGTATTAAAAAGTCTGAAAAAATTGCAAAGCGATTACGCTGTAGGTACTCTGATAATCCCGGAGTGGGAGTCGGCCTCGTTTTGGCCATATATAATTGATGATAAGGGTGTGTATAAGAATTACGTTAAGGATAATTACAATTATCCTAGTTCGGCTATATGTTGTGGCAAAGGGAGTAAAGGCATGTTTTCAAAAGCAAAAATGTCTTTTAGAATGGTCGCATTAAGATGCGACTTTCATTCAGTCTAGGAGCAAATGAAGATGAAATGTACTGATTGTATTTTTGTTAACAGGTATTGGGATAAAACATTCTTTGAAGAGAAAATTCGAAGAGGCGGGCGGCGTAAATGTACAAGATGCGAATACATGCATTGACAAAATGGCGGATCAGATTTTAGGATCGCGGGCAGACTCCACTATGAAAAAGTACTCTTACCAGATAAAATCGTTTGATGAGTTCTGTGATGCTAAACATTTACCAAAGAGGCCTGCCCATAGTATTCATGTTGCCTGGTATATATCGAATCTGATTGATTCTGGTAAATCATATGATGTCGTTTCCTCGGCGGTTTATGCCATCAAATGGTTGCATCAGGTGAATGATTTCACGGATCCAACTGTTTCATCGACAGTGAGCCGACTGATTGAATGTGCTAAACGTCGAAATTCCAAGCCAATCTCCAAAAAAGACGTTATCACTACCGATCAGCTTATTGAGTTATGTAATATGTATATTGCTTGCAACGACGTTTTAGTTCTAAGAGATTTAACCATGATTTTGATAGGTTATTCGGGTTTTCTTAGATTTAATGAAATGAGTGAAATGAAATGCTCTGACATAGAAATACGTCCTGATCATTTAATTCTGTTTCTTAGAAAAAGCAAAACCGACGTCTATAGAGCAGGCAGGCAAGTGCTAATCAGCAAAGGTGTTTCTAGCGCATGTCCCTATAACATGCTGCAACGGTATTTGAGTTGCTCCGAGTTGATGCTAGGTACGCATACATATCTTTTTAAGCCAGGATGTAGATCAGGCTCTAAATGTTTCTTGTTGAAGCAGAATAAACAGTTAAGTTATACTAGAGCACGAGAATGCATTGTAGGTCGCTTGAAATTAGTAGCACCAAATTTGAAATTAGGCACTCATTCTTTGCGTGCTAGCGGTGCTACCACCGCGGCCAACGCTGAAGGCGTGTCGGATAGATGTCTTAAGAGACACGGTAGATGGAAGTCCGATCTGGCAAAAGATGGTTACATAGACGATTCTTTAGAAAAGAAACTTTACATAACAAAGCAACTAAAATTGTAAATTGAATTCGGATAGCTTTTCTCTCTAACATTTGTTCAAGTTCTATCGTTGTCTTGCCCATGCAAAAGGTGTTTGTTTGCGTTTAGTAGTGTTAGGACTTTAAAGTTCTCTGCGTTACGGTAGTATAGAAGAGAACGTATGTCGTAACATGTACGAATCACAAGCTGGTAGTTGTTGCACGTGTTAACCGTGCAGTGGGGGTATAAAAGGATGTTTTTGGCGGGTTCTCGTCAGTTCGACGCAAGACTTCTAGCAGTTGACTTTGCGATATCCGAATTCAATATAGTTAGTACAGGAATACAGTATTACTTACGGTATATAACTTGTATATAAATGTATCAGATACGTGTCTGTGTACGGTCTTTCAATTGCGCAGGTTTTCCAGAGTTTTTCATTTAAAAATGTTTTTATCTCTGGTTTTTACCCCTGGGTCAATTGAATGATTTCTGTGTACAGAAGTATCAGTGACACAGTGCCATATTACATGTCTATGTTTATGTTAAATGATTGAATGCTTTACAAAAGACTTCAATGTACAATGCCTGTTTTTTAATCAACTGCAATTAAATCGCTGTCTTGCCCATGCAAAAGGTGTTTGTTTGCGTTTAGTAGTGTTAGGACTTTATCAGAATGTTTGTCTTGATGATATGTAGGTCAAGTTTGAACATGGGTCATGTCGGGTCAAAAAGTAGGTCACTAGGTCAAATTGAAGGAAAATCTTGTTAACACTACAGAGGCCACAATTTTTGCTTCAGCAGTTTGAAATTTTGTCAGAATGTTTGTCTTTAAAATATCTAGGTCAAGTTCGAATATGGGTCATGCCGGGTCACTAGGCCAAATTGAAGGTAAATCTTGTTAACACTGTAGAAGCTGCATGTTTTGCTACAGTAGCTTGAAATTTGGTCAGAATGTTAAGCTAAATGATATCTAGGCCAAGTTCGAATACGGGTCATGCTGGGTCAAAAACACTTTGGATGCCGCATTTTTTGCTTATAAGCATCTTGAAATTTGGTCAGAATGTTTGTCTAAATGATATCTAGTTCAAGTTCGAATATGGGTCATATGGGGGTCAGAAACAAGATCAATAAAGGAAAATATTGTTCAAACTCCGGAGGCCGCATTTTTACTTTGAGCAAGTTGAAAATTTGTCAGAATGTTGTTTTGATGATATCTAGTCCATGTTGGAATATGGGTCATATCAGGAAAAACAATTTATAGATCACTAGGCCAAATGAAGGAAAATCTTGTTAACACTGGAGGTTGCATTCAGAATAATTGTCTTGATGTGTGTTGCATAACAGTACATTGTATAATTAAGGTGAGCGATCCAGGGCCAACATGGCCCTCAACATGGCCCTCTTGTTAAGTTTCAGGATTACGGTAAATAAACATTTACAAAATGTTGTTCCGTTCCGCAAAGTATAATTATCCCCTAGGATAATGATATTTTGCGGAACGGGACAAGATTTGTTTGTTTTTTCAAACTGATTATTTTCATTAATTCCAAGGATAATAATAATAAAGCAATATCTTGTTCAGGGCGTGTACACTTACAAATTGAAATAAAATATGATATGTACAAGAAAGTGTGTAATTCAGCAAACTTAATACATACGACAGTCACAACGATTATTGTTTTCATCTTTTGCTATTACCTTGTATTGGAGAAAAACAATCCATCAATCAAAGGCAGTCTATTTTTAGATCACCTGAGCCGAAGGCTCAAGGTGAGCTATTCTGATCACTTTTTGTCCGTCGTCCGTCCGGCGTTAACTTTTAGCTCTAAACATCATCTCCTCCCAAACTCCAAGGACAATTTCCGTGAAACATCACAGGACTGTTCCTCTGGTTGGCCTCTTTCAAAATTGTTCAAAGATTTAAATTCCATTGAGAACTTTGGTTGCTGCGGCATCAGAAAGGGGACAAAATGTCCAAACTTTAAAAATCTTCTCCTCCGAATCTGCCTGTCAGATTCAAATATAATTTGGTAGAAATGTTCCTTGGGTGACCCTCTATAAAAATTGTTCAAGCCATACTGATTGGGCGAAAAACATGGCAGTCAGGCGGCATCAAAAAAGGGGCAAAATGACAAAATTTGAAAATTCCATTTTTATGAAAGTGCTTGTCTGATTTTAAGAAAATATAATACGAATCTTACTGTCCTCTATTTAATTTGTTTAAGCCGTTTTGATTGGTTACACAATCATAGCAACCAGGCGTCATCACAAAAGGGGTAAATTGAACTTTTAGCTACAAATGACAACCAACTCCTACCATTCCAATAGACCAATTTCCACAAAACATCACAGGAATGTTACTTTGGTGTTCCTCTTTCAAAATTGTTCAAAGATTAAAATTCCAATGAGAACTTTGGTTGCTGCGGCATCAGAAAGGGGACAAAATGTCCAAACTTTAAAAATCTTCTCCGAATCTGCCTGTCAGATTCAAATATAATTTGGTAGAAATGTTCCTTGGGTGACCCTCTATAAAAATTGTTCAAGCCATACTTATTGGGCGAAAAACATGGCAGTCAGGCGGCATCAAAAAAGGGGCAAAATGACAAAATTTGAAAATTCCATATTTATGAAAGTGCTTGTCTGATTTTAAGAAAATATAATATGAATCTTACTGTAATGATCCTCTATTTAATTTGTTTAAGCCGTTTTGATTGGTTACACAATCATAGCAACCAGGCGTCATCACAAAAGGGGTAAATTGAACTTTTAGCTACAAATGACAACCAACTCCTACCATTCCAATAGACCAATTTCCACAAAACATCACAAGAATGTTCCTTTGGTGGTCCTCTTTCAAAATTGTTCAAAGATTTAAATTCCATTGATAACTTTGGTTGCTGCGGCATCAGAAAGTGAGAAAAATACCCAAATTTTAAAATCCTTTTCCTCCATAATCTACTTGTGCGATTGCAAGATAATTTGGTAGAAATGTTCCTTAAGCTTTAAGTGACCCTCTAAATAAACTGTTGAAGCCATATGGTTTCGTTGAAAAACAGGGCAGCAAGGCGGCATCAGGAAAGGTGCAAAATGACAAAAACTTTATAATTCCATTCTTATTAAAGTTCTTGTTAGATTTCAAGATATAAATGGCCTTTACTGATAAGCTGTTTCTTGAGAAGTGTCCACTCCTTTGCAGTTTCATTTGCACTCCCTGATAAAATTTTCCCAGATATTTGCTACTATTTTACTATCAATTAGGTGATAGATTTAGGGCCATCTTGGCCCTCTTGTTCTTAAAAAGTATGTCATAATGCACAACAGATCTGGAAACACTATATGCTTGGCTTCAAGTATGTTAGATGACATATCAATTATCCGTTGCAATGCATTGGCTAACAACAGATGGGCGACAAACTTTCTTACGTGTATAAGGGCGTTTGCATAAACTTCGTTTCATTTCTATTATGTGGTAGTTAAAACACTCATTAAATAAGTTTTTAAATTTCAGGATTACGTTCAATATAACTTTACAAAATGTTGTTCCATTCCGCAAAGTATAATTATCCCCTAGGATAATACTAATATAGTAATATCTGGTACAGGGCGTGTACACTTATAAATCAAAATAAAAGTGTTATATCTACAAGAAAGTTTGTTATTCAGAAAACCTAATAAATACGACATTCACAATGGTTTTGTTTTTGCTATTACCTTGTATTGGAGAAATATATAAACCATTAAACTTGTATAGTAAATTCATTTGACTAACGTTGTTTGGCTAGCGCCGTGGTTGGAACACAGGCTGTTCACCTCTGTGATTCGGGTCCGATCCCCAATGTCGAGATGTTAGCTGGTGTTATGGTCACCACATCGAACAAGGGTTTTTTAAACCGGGTGCCGGTTTGCTCCATCATGAAAGACCACAATGACACGTCCATCTGTGACAACGAACGTGATATCGACTAATTGAAATAACATATAAACCATTAAACTAACATAGTAAATGCATTTGACTAACTGTGTTCGGCTAGCAGGCTGTTCACCTCTGTAATCAATACGGTTTACATATAATAGACACCGTTTAAGTCCGCCGTTTTACGAAGAGGTTGCGGGTTCCAGCCCAACAACGATCATCACTGTAACATCTGTTATGACATCAGCACTGATTGTTCTAGGAAACAGACTATAAGTGACTCGATAATCTTCACTTACAACTTAATAATTTCAATTCGTCAAACTTGCAAAATATTGTTCCGTTCCGTTCTGCAAAGTATAAATATCCCATTGGATAATGATACTTTGCGGAACGGAACGGAACAGGTTTTTTTTTCATTTCGATGCGATTCTGTTGATCAAAATATATTGATAATTTATTTTGATAATTTAATACAAGAAAAAAACGTTATTGCTGGCTCATTGTCAAAAATGCGTTGTGACGACCCCTTCAACTGCTTGAGATAACACGAACGTTTTGGAACTCTTTGGATTTAAACATTAGTTTATAAAGTCGCATGTACATTTCAGAAACTACGGTAACTGTGAATTATACTCTCATTCACAAACATATCGATGACCTTTAAACATCATTTATTTTACATTGATTATGATACAAGTTATTTCAATTAGTCGAGATCACGTTCGTTGTCACGGATGGACGCGTCGTTGTGGTATTTCATGATGGAGTAAACAGGCACCCGGTTAAATCAACCTACCGTGTTTGGTTGGTACCCTCAACCTCTTGGTAGAACGGCGGCAGCAATAACGTTTTCGTACTGTATTCAATATAATTTGATGAACAGAATGACATTGAAAAAAATTAAAAATATTAGTGAAGATTATCGAGTCAATTGCAGTCACTTACAGTCCACTTCCTAAAAAAACCGATGCTGATGTCATCAGAGAATTACGGTGGTGATCGTTGTTGGGCCCGGAACCAGCAGCATTTTGGTAAAACGACCGACACCTAAACCTAAGCGTATCGATCTGTATACAATAATTGCTACAATGATAGATACCTTGATTCCTGAAACGTACATGCGACATACCATGTGTTTGTATTGTTCGGATAAAAGAGTTGCATAACTTTTGAAATTAGTCTTCCATGCTGTAGTTCAATGGATGGAAACTTAAATAAAGGTCGTCAGCACATAATTTTTATTTAAGCACCGACAACGAAGTTTTTCATGTGTACAGTGATAAACATGCTTCTTTATAAATTTATGAAAAGAAGGATACCGAAAAGAAAAGAACTCTTGTTCTGTTTTGTTCTGTTCCGCAAAGTATTATTATCCTTTGGGATATTTATACTTTGCGGAACAGAACGGAACAACATTTTGTAAACGTATATTGACCGTAATCCTGAAATTTAAAAACTTATATAATGATAAAAAATAATATCATATAATATAATAAAAAAAAAATAGTTGTGACTGTCGTGTGTATTAAGTTTGTTGATATAACACTTTTATTATAATTATTAGTATTATCCTTTGAATTAATGAAAAGAATTGAAAAAAATAAATCTTGTTCCGTTCCGTTCCACCAAATATCATTACTGGATAATTATACTTCGCGGAACGGAACAGAACAACATTTTGTAAACGTTTATTGACAGTAATCCTGAAATTTAAAAACGAATATAATTTGTGTTTAACTACAACATTATAGAAATGAAACGAAGCTTGTGAAAATGCACTTATAAACATAAGAAAATGCTGTGCAAATTGAATGAATTTGTTGCCCATCTGTTGTTAGCCAATACA
Organism: Serripes groenlandicus; assembly: GCA_031761405.1. Classification (NCBI taxonomy): domain Eukaryota; kingdom Metazoa; phylum Mollusca; class Bivalvia; order Cardiida; family Cardiidae; genus Serripes; species Serripes groenlandicus. The sequence goes on from JASEVX010000010.1 coordinate 18,703,118, forward strand.
TTGCAACGGATAATTGACATGTCATTTAACCAGAGACATATAAACACATGTTTATATGTCTCTGATTTAACATACTTGATGACACGTAAAGACTGTTTCCAGTGGTATTTTGTTGTGCATTATTACATAATTAATAAGACAAATAGACTGCCTTTGATTGATGGTTTGTTTTTCTCCAATAAAAAAAAAATAAAAAAAAAAATCGTTGTGACTGTTGAATGTATTAAGTTTTCTGAAGTTCAAACTTTCTTGTAGATATTTCGATTTGTAAGTGTACACGCCCTGTACCAGATATAACTATATTATTATAATCCTTGTAATTAATGAAAATAATCAGATTGAAAAAAAAAAAAAATTTTGTTCCGTTCCGCAAAATATCATTATCCTAGGGGTTAATTATACTTTGCGGAACGGAACGGAACGGAACGGAACAACATTTTGTAAGCTGTTCAAATTGATTGAATTTGTCGCCCATCTGTTATACAATGCTTCGCAACGGATAATTGACTTGTCATGTATCATACTTGAAGTGCATAGACTGTTTCCAGTGGTATTTTGTCGTGCTTTATTTTTAAAAACAAATAGACTGCCTTTGATTGATGGTTTGTTTTTCTCCAATAAAAGGTAAGAGCAAAAATGAATCGTTGTGACTGTCATATGTATTCAGTTTTCTGAATAACACACTTTCTTGTATCTTGATGTGTAAGTGTACACGCCCTGTGATAGATATTACTACATTATTATTATACTTGAAATAAATGAAAAGAATCAGATTGAAAAGAAAAACATCTTGTTCCGTTCCGTTCCGCAAAATATCATTATTCTAGGGGATAATTATACTTTGCGGAACGGAACGGAACAGCATTTTGTAAAGGTATATTTACCATGATCCTGAAATTTAAAAACTTATATAATGAGTGTTTTAACTACCACATTAGAAAGTGTATACATTTGCAAACATAAATCAAAGTACTGAAAGTACTGCTGGAAGGTGATTTTAGAGTGATGTCAGCCAGGTGCAGATGGGATAATGAATTGTATGCAAGGTATGAACAGATCATGGCTAGGATATATAAATAGGAACAAACGAGAGCAAATATGTTGGAAAATAAATGAATAAAAGAATTTAAGTCTTTAAAACTTCTTTATTTTGCTGCAGTTTCGGAATAGGTAAAATTGTATAAAAAGAATAAATCAAACAAATATAATAAAAAACACAAACACTTGTTGTTTAGTTTATACGGTTATACTATATAATTTCGGAAGAACGCCTTCATCAGTAGAATACAATAATAAAGACAGAATAAAAACTTCAAAACTGTTGACAGCTGAACATTATATTATATTCACAATAGTTAGCAAATACTGTCAAGAAGTGAGGAGTATTGCATACATACAATTCATTTAGAAATTGCATTGAAATAAAATATATTTTTGGTAAAAAATATAGAAAGACATTTTTGTAAAAAATATAGAAAGCATTTTTTCATATTTAGACAGAAATGTACAGGAAAGAATAAAATTCAGTCATATCCGTCAATAGCTAATGCTATCTTTCTATGCGTCTGTATAAGGACAAAGATATATAGATAGATATTCTTTATTTCTTCCAAATTTGAAGAGCAAGTACATATTAAACATTACAAAAGTGAGAACATAAATATATAGTTAAAACATTGTAACAATAGGAGAACTTGCTCGTCATAAAAATTTGCTTTTCACAAGCGAACAAATGCTATGAATGAACGTATACAAGTGCTATGAATGAAAATATGAAATCATGAATTAATTTTACATTTGCAACAATGTTCGATAAACTGTGTCTGAATGAGGATACAACGTAGAACGTAATGTTTTCTCCTTGCATGAAAGCTTAATTAAGTATAGGTGTGCCCTCAATTTAAATCAATTCTCACATAACAAGAACATTAAGAAAGTGTTGTAAAATCTAAATAATATCATGACATCTCACGATGATCAGATTTTTATAGAAATAATTTTATTTGATGTGTATTACGAGTCAAGCGTGGATTCAAACACTTCCAAATATTTTACAATTTAAAACAATTAGATATTCGGATAAAATCTGATTGATTGAAACGAATTGTTAAAAATAAAACACCCGATGCATATTAAAACCAAAGGCTTCTTTTCCCACAACATTTTTTTCAAGAGCTACAATATCTAAAGAGGCAACATGTTAGGGTGCTTATCTAGTATGCATGAGTTCGATTTTACCATACCAATTCAGGCAAAGTGATTTCCACATCTTTCAACTTTCCCCCGGTAAATCAGTCGGTAGCGACGCGGGCTGTCAATCCAGCAGTTGTAAGTTCGAATCGAAGCTCGGGCATAATTCTTTCCGTCAATGTGACAAGCGTCATTCATCTTTCACCAATGGGCTTAAAGTCTATTTGGAAAAGAAGCCAGTTGCTTGGAAAGAATGTTGTGTGGATTACTTGTGTGAGAAAGCCAGACAACACATAGGTGAACTGGCCACAGTGATATGACTGAACAATTGTTGAAAACGACGTTAAAGCCTAATCAATAAATCCTTTTTATATAATCATTCTGTAATTTACCATTTAGAATGCCCCCCCTAATCCCCTTATACATATTTAGTCGAGTAGTCGTTCGGGAGAACACACCATTCGTGAATTACCAGATAACTAACACTTCTCCCTAGCACACAACTATTGACAACATTGTAACAAAATACAAGAAATTTATCCCAGGACTCCAAATGCAGCAGACGATTTTGAAAATATCTGAGATGGATTTTTTCATTTTTTCCCACAACGTTTCAATTAGTAAATATATATCTACATATATAATATATATAGATTATGTAAAAACCTATAAATGAATATACTAGAGGAAATATAAAGAATACACGAGAAAGTTGATGCAAAGCATCAATGTCGCCGTGAATCCATACTGCAGTTATGCATAACACTAACATTATAGTAGTTGAATAAACATCAACTGAGGGGCATATTGGAACATCAGGGGTGGGGTCAAGTGAAAATGTTTCATAACTTGCATTGTTTTGTCAACGAAGTGAAGGATAATTGAAGCCTTTCATTGTTTATGACCAATCTCAATTCCAAAGTAGGTTGACCATACACACAACCAACTAATTATTGATCGTAAACAGTAATAGAAATGAGTAATCTTGCCAATCATTAGTCTTAGTATGTATTAATTATAAGATTTGTGAATTACACATACACTTTTCAAGATGTTTGTCAGAATATTTGAATTTTATTGTTTTTCAATAAAACCACAAAACAAACAATTTAGGATTTGCATGCAATAGCACGTCATTTTACCTTTCCTCTATTAAAGTCAACAGTGGACACCTTTGCAGCAATCTACTTTTAAAACAATGAGATAAGGGTTAAATCGCTGAAGACATGAGTTTTCTCTTTTTCTCAAAATGATATTAGCTTGGCGTCCTAATTATATCATACTTTAACAAATGTTGAAATGTAGTCCAATATTTATAAATTAGACCACCTTCGAAATATAATATCAACTAAACAGTTAAATCTCATTGAAATTGTTGTATAATTTAAACTTAATTTCGAACATAAACTGAGCCCTACAACATGTTAATTTATTTTAATTCTTTCCTTCCTTTTTTATAATGAAAATAACAAACTACTCATGTTTTAAAATTATATTATGATGAGCGCCCTTGTGTCAATGATGCATAACAATATGCAGATCGGTAGCAATATGCCTTTAGGGAATTAAATGACACATTTAAAATTGTCAAGGACGAAATAATTTTGGACGAAAGACCCGATTCTTTCTTATTCGCAGAGATGTCATTCTTGAAACTCTCTTTATAGGCAGAGAGTGTTCGTTCAAAGTAATTTTTCTATTAAAACCAGTTTTATCTCGGTTTGTTCTTTTCTTCATTTGTTTCAAACCAAATAAACATTTTAAATCACCTATGATTTACTATTTGTAAGTGAGTGTAAAGAGCGGCTCTCTGCAAAGGAGATTGATCTACGCAGTTGGTATGTAAACAAATAATTAGACTGTGCGACGTAAAGGTTTGTAGTTATCGCCTTTTGATTACATGTAGTATATAGTGTAAAATAAAGTATTTCAGTCTAGCTAATAGGGACTGTTTTGTCTTCGTAAATAAAACAAAAAAACATAAATCTGAGTCAAAATAAAGAAACTGAAAATACCTAAAACATTGGAATATTTATTTCATTTTAGATGGGTCATTACTTAGTGTTTTTAAACAAACACAATTGTAATATGTTCAAGACATCTAAATGTGTTTCTTTCTAATAATAATCCCCCCTCCCATGTCATTTCCGAAAACCTATTAAAAATAGAAGTCGCGATGTATATCTGATCCGGTGTATCGGTGTTGTTCACAAAAGCGTGGCGCGTAAGAATATACATAGTAATGTTTACTGCAGAAATATTTGTATTTCTTAGAATAAAATTCACTTTAAAAGACGCAAATACATTTTCAGTTTGAAAATAAAGTATAAACTCTATATTCTTCATTCAACTGATTGTATATGAAAAGACTATTAGGTAGATTTTACTTTGAATTCATCGCACTATATTGATTAGCGTATGTATAAAACAGTTCCTGTAGAATTAAATGTTATAGGGCATATTCCATTTGGGTCAGTGTGCAATCCCATAGGAAGAAGATTATTACATAATAATCCCCTTCAAAAAAACGATCTAGCTTATATCAAAAACTACGGATAGCATTTTCGTCTTTGCCTCGTGTGGTGCCCCAATGGTTGTTCGGTTCCGCAAAGTATAGTTAGCCATGTTAAACACCACCTTCGAAGAGCTATTCCCTGTCTATAGCGACCAAATGTTTCAATTACCAATAACTCAATTTCTGCAAAAATGACCCTGCAAATAAAGACCACCTGAGAACAAAGACCAGATTGATGTCTTCCCATGGGTTGAAATACCATAGTGCTGAGTCATAACGGTTCTCAAGAGACTTTCAGTATACATGTGTTAAACACCACCTTCGAAGAGCAATTTCCTGTCTATAGCGACCAAATGTTTAGTTTCTCAATAACTCAATTTCTGCATAAAGGTTGATGTCTTCCCATGGGTGGTCTTTTTATATAGTTGCCACTATACTTGATGCAATAAAACAGTTTCTTGTATCTTAATGATTTCTAGAATGGCAGTCAATTGTATGTAATATAGTCCGTTACTTATGTGTTCACGTCAAATATAAAACTTTCAATACGGAATATAGAGAAATTTGAATATTTACTCACGCAATTTCACCCGATGCTATCGCGATTAGACTCTAAACTAGTAGAAAACAAACGTGTTTTTAGAGAATTGTTTGTCCCAAAATTATTAAACTTTCAATAGGTATTATAGACACATTTCAATATTCACCTTTTAAAAGGCAATCGAGAGACATGTAACTACTTAACATTGAAGGTCAGATCAGCCCGTAAATCCGCTCCGTCTTGTTTGAATCTACAAAGGTTGACAGAAGCTTTGATCAAGCTTATGTAAGTAATATGTGATATCTGCACAGTTCATGAACTCAAACGTGTACCTATTCCTATGGACAGGCGGCGGCCTTTGAATGTATTTACCCTCGACGTGCGGATTTAGCTTTTTGTTGAGCAGCAGGGACGGCCTCATATCATGCTTCTGTGTTAACTGTTACCATGGAAAACTTTCTTAAAAAGATGCAGGCTATTTTAAGAAAAAAGTTGCAATGTTATTAAATGTTGGGAAGTGATTTTCGGGGGTCCCTTTACATCTTTATCCATATCCCACCTACCGATATCAAACTGCAAGCTCAGTCTCAGATACGATTGAAAATCTCAAGTGGCCTTCCTTGGAAATTAAAACAAGGGTCCACGTTTGGTATTGTTTTACAAAGTCGTTCATCATTCTGTCGTCATATGTCCCCAAAACCAATTATTAAAAGTCCCTAGCTGCTTCCAGAACTAGACATATGTACAGTTTCAAACACTTAAGAAACACCAATGGAATCAAACAAACAACTTGCTTTATTTCAAGAATTATTAATCAATGGAACGTCCTATCTGTCGCCCATTCATCTACCACAGTTTACTCCTGTGATTGCCTAGAGGTTGCCACCGCCACTGTCTGTATTCCGGCAGTCATGGAAGTAGAATATATAACACTTTCCCTCCTTAAGACGTAATTAGACACATATGCAGCAGATGACATTTGAAAACATTTCGGCAAAAGAAGAAATTGCTGATAATGAGCTACGATCTGACTCACCTGAATCTGTATTTTATTTTAAAAACTAGCGCTGATATAGTTATAACGGGTCCTACTAAATACTGCAAGGACTACAAGGACTACAAGGACTACAAGGACGGCTGTTTTATGACAAGGACGACTAAAACGTTGTTTAATTAATATAATTATTGAGAAGAAGAAGTTAAAAGATGTTTTATGTAAGTTGACATACATGTAGTAAATAACCAAGTCGCCTAATTTTAACAAACTTGAGAGAAGTCGAAGCCTGGATGCTAAATTTAGTTTGTTTAAAGTGTCCATATAGACGTGTTAGATGTTTTTAGTAATTTTTAATATAAATATATTAATTTAATACCGTTTCAACCGTACTTGTCATACTATAAAGCTTTCCTTGCATGTCCTTGTCATAGGGGGAATGTCACTATTATTATCGAAAAATAAGTTTCCTTTTTTTTCTCTCGCTTTTTATTATATCGCATTATAGGTATATTAAAAGTAATTTTAAATATAAATATATTAATTAAACAACGGTTTAACCGTCCTTGTAGTCCTTGCAGTATTTAGTAAACATGTTTATAGATTCATTATATGGTAGAGAATGTTTGTCAGATTGTCATGTTAGTTCTATTGAAATATACACAACGTAACACTGGTGTAGTTCATATATATATATATATATATATATATATATACATGTACTGTTTCACCAGCTTATATTGTATTGTCATTTCTTTTATTAACTAGCTTCTTAAACATCACGCAGACTTTAGGGGACCGTCCTTGTGAAAATCTATAAGTTGGCTTTTGTGAACATTAAAATTTTGATCCAGATCAGTCTGTTCAAGATCCACAATATTCTCATAATACTTACACAAGCGTGTTAGGAGCTATTGTCAACTTGTGTAGATTCTGATAAGACGGAGCAGATGAACAGGCTGATCTGAAAATACGTTGACGTCAAATGCGCTGAGCCGGTATGTTTAAAGTGACGTTATTGTAGTTACAATTACTCTATATGTACGTGGGTAATATAAACGACGTGTTGTGATCAAATTGGCATTGAATCAAACAATATTCAAGTAAAGTTCCAGCAACATATCTGCAATAACATAGAAATAAGAGCCCTTTTTAGCTCGACTTTTGAAAAAAAACGAGAGCTATTGTCATGACCCTGGCGTCGTCGGCGGCGGCGTGGTCGTCCGGTTAAGGTTTTTTGTTTAGCTCATTATGTTTTTAGCTCACCTATGCACGAAGTGCAAGGTGAGCTATTGTGATCACATTTTGTCCGGCGTCCGTCCGTCGTAGGTCGTCAACATTTGAGCTTGTTAACACTCTACGGGCTACATTTTGCATCCAATCTTCATGAAAGTTTATCAGAACGTTCATCTCCATAAAATCTTGGACAAGTTCGAAACTGGGCCATATGAGGTCAAAAACGAGGTCACTAAGTCGAATTGAACGGAAATCTTGTTAACACTCTTGAGGCCACATTTTCAACTTGAGCATGTTGAAACTTTATCAGAATGTTTGTCGTGATGATATGTAGGTCAAGTTCGAACATGGGTCACGTCGGGTCAAAAAGTAGGTCACTAGGTCAAATTGAAGGAAAATCTTGTTAACACTCCAGCGGTCGCATTTTTTGTCAGAATGTTTGTCTTAAAGATATCTAGGTCAAGTTCAAATATGGGTCATATTGGATCAGAAACTAGGTCACAAGGCCAAATTGAGGGAAAATCTTGTTAACTCTGTAGAAGCCGCATGTTTTGCTTCAGCGGTTTGAAATTTGTTCAGAATGTTGAGCTGAATGATATCTAGGCCAAGTACGAATATGGGTCATGCCGGGTAAAAAACTAGGTCACTAGGTCAAATTGAAGGAAAATCTTGTTAACACTTTGGATGCCGCATGTTTTGCATCAGCAGCTTGAAATTTGATCAGAATGTTTGTCTAAATGATATCTAGGCCAAGTTCGGATATGGGTCATGCCAGGTCACTAGGCCAAATTGAAGGGTAATCTTGTTAACACTCTGGATACTGCATTTTTTATTTCAGCATGATGAAACTTTATCAGAATGTTTTTCTTGATGATATGTAGGCCAAATTCGAATATGGGTCATGCTGGGTCAAAAACTAGGTCACTAGATAAAATTGAAGGAAAATCTTGTGAACACTTTGGAAGCCGCATTTTTAGCTCACCTAAGCACGAAGTGCAAGGTGAGCTTTTGTGATCACTCACCGTCCGTCGTCGGTGCCTGTTAACAATTTCCTACAAATGACCTCCTACTAAACCAATTGACAGATTTCAAAATAACTTCACAGGAATGGTCCTTAGGTGGTCCTCTTTCAAAGTTGTTCAAAGAATTTAATTCCACGTAGAACTTTGGTTGCTGCGGCATCAGAAAAGGGGAAAATTGCCAAATCTTAAAAAATCTTCTTGTCCAAAAGTACTGGCCAGATTTGAAAATTATTTTGCACAAATGTTCCTTGGGGTACCCTCTACCAAGATTGTTCAAATATTTCCGATCCGTTGAAAAACATGGCCGCCAGGGGGCGGAGCTTATTTTCCTGATATGTGCATTGTTAAAACTTTAAAAATCTTCTTGTCCAAAAGTACTGGCCCGATTTGAAAATTATTTAGCACAAATGTTCCTTTGGGCACCCTTTACGAAGATTGTTCAAATATATCCAATCCGTTGAAAAACATGGACGCCAGGAGGCGGAGCTTGTTTTCCTTATATGTGCATTGTTAAAACTTTAAAAATGTTCTTGTCCAAAAGTATTGGCCCGATTTGAAAATTATATTAAACAAATGTTCCTTGGGGCACCCTTTACCAAGATTGCTCAACTATTTCCGATCCGTTGAAAAACAAGGCCGCCAGGAGCCGGAGCTTGTTTCCTTATATGTGCATTGTTAAAACTTTAATCTTCTTGTCCAAAAGTACTGGCCCGATTTAAAAATTATTTTGCACAAATGTTCCTTGGGGCACCCTTTTCCAAGATTGTTCAAATATTTCCAATCCGTTGAAAAACATGGCCGCCAGGGGGCGGAGCTTGTTTTCCTTTTATGTGCATTGTTAAAACTTTAAAAATCTTTTTGTCCAAAAGTACTGGCCCGATTTGAAAATTATTTTGCACAAATGTTCCTTGGGGCACCCTTTACGAAGATTGTTCAAATATTTCCGATCCGTTGAAAAATATGGCCGCCAGGGGGGCGGAGCTTGTCCTTATATGTGCATTGTAAAATCTTTAAAAATCGTCTTGTCCAAAAGTATTGGCCCGATTTAAAGATAATTTTGCACAAATGTTCCTTTGTGGACCTTCTACCAAGATTGTTCAAATAAATCCAATCCATTGAAAAACATGGCCGCCAGGGGCGGGGCTTGTTTTCCTAATATGTGCATTGTAATATCTTTAAAAATCTTCTTGTCCAAAAGCACCTGCCTGATTTAAAAATTATTTGGCACAAATGTTCCTTGGGTGACTTTCTACCAAGGATGTTCAAATAAACCCGATCCGTTGAAAAACATGGCCACCAGGGAGGGTTGCTTGTTTTCCTTATATGTATAGAGTATAAAACTTTGAAAACTATTGAAGTTGAAATCAGGTGAGCGATATAGGGCCATCATGCCATCATGGCCCTCTTGTTTGCTTCAGCAGCTTGGAATTTGGTCTGACTGTTTGTCTGAATTATATATAGGTCAAGTTTGAATATGGGTCATATTGGATCAGAAACTAGGTCAATAAAGGAAAATATTGTTCAAACTCCGGAGGCCGCATTTTTACTTTGAGCAAGTTGAAACTTTGTCAGAATGTTGTCTTGATGATATCTAGTCCATGTTGGAATATGAGTCATATCAGGTAAAAAGAATATAGATCACTAGGCCAAATGAAGGAAAATCTTGTTAACACTGTGGAGGTTGCATTCAGAATAATTGTCTTGGTGTGTTTTGCATTGCAGTACATTTTATAATTAAGGTGAGCGATCCAGGGCCATCATGGCCCTCTTGTTTATGTTTTCTCCCTATCAGTCGAGCGTCTGTGCCGTACGCGGTGCTCTTGTTTTGACACCCCTCGTACACTGTTCAGAAATGCCAACGTGTACATTTTCGCATGGACGAGCTAAATTAATAATTCTCTGGAGTGCCACCATCACGTCGTTTCTAGGATAATATTTGGACTTTTAGATGAATGAATGCAAGAAGGCACAAACACGTTTGATAAAGCCGGCGTCAGTTTGATACGCAACGTAAATAGTTTAGACGTCTAGACTACTTAATACACAAAAGCACAATTTGTTAATATTGAATTCCGATGTTGTTAGACCAAATTATTATCAAGCTTTGGCGACCAGTACGTTTTTAACTATGTGTTAAAATGTTTCCTGTGATATCCTTCACTAGTAAACCATCCAGTATCATATTGGAATCCCAATCGGAAAGTTTAACCAATTCACACTTGCATGCGCATTTTGACGCATATGCAGCAGACGGCTTTTGGGAACGTCGTGACAAAATGAGAAATTGTCCTTCACAAGCAGTTTCTTCATTTGCCTTACGTTTTCTAGTCGATTCTATACTTTTACTTTTATTTATAGAACTATATTTTTACAAGATTTTGTCCAAGTCGTCTGCTGCAGATTTGTTGTATGTGAAAGGGTTTAAAAAAGATTGACAAAGGTGATAATAAGGAGCAAGTTTAATACATTTCAAACTCAGTTGTGACGTAATTCCGGTTCAAATGTTCTTCGAATGATAAAGTTCTTGCGAGTTGTTTCGGATAATATCCCAAATCAATAAGGGATTACTTCTAACTGCACCAACCAATTTGGTATACATATTCTAATCTCATCAAACCCAGATCCAATCTTCGGTACAGTAGCAATCGCTCGAATAGGTCGGATGACTGCATATTACTGTCGTCAGCGAATCAAATGTTCACCTATAAAACCGTTAGACATTTACAGGGGATATGACTGATATACATAAAGTTTAAACGAGAAGCATTGATTATCGAATTTTCCGAGGAAATATTTTTTTAAATTCATAGGGTCAATTCGAGATGACCTTGTATGCAGTGTCGTCAGATTTTAATGAGATTGGGTTTATTCATGAACGACGGCAGAGGTCAAATTCAAATTAGTCCAAGGATTCAGATTGCCACTTTCACAGTTATTGCCTGAGATTGATTGAAGGTCTTAAACAATTTTCAAAAATATTTCAGTTATATCATAGCGGTTGTTTACTTAACCATATGTTCCAAGGTTCTCTCGCAAGGGAACGTGCCACAGCATTCTTCCATGGCGACTCTCTACCTTCCAACACGGACTTAACGTATCATCCAAAGAAGTAAGTGTTGTACTCTAATACGCAATGATATAAGATAAATTTATTCCTGGTTTGTTAAATCAACTAAATTGGAACGTGTTTCGTGTGTCTTGAAGTACAGCGCTGTCAATCAAACCTTTTCCGCGTGACACCGATTCAATTACAGTAATGGATTGCATTGTTGATTCTGACACCAGTCTAGAATGTATAAACTCAGACGAATGCACTTGCTTCTGTTGATTGTGTGGACCACTTCAAACGGAACCCGACCTTCGAAACTTTACGAAGAGTGAATATCCAGATCAGCCTGTGCATATGCACAATGTGATTAAGGTTTTCTCTGTTTACATGGACTTCGTTTGTGCCTCTGCAAAATGGTTTTGACAAAAATCAAAGCACTGCAAGTGCTCACAGCAAGGGGCTAACTGCAGATAACATTTGGACATGGATTAACCGATCCCAAAAGTCTAACTTGAACACTTTACACTAGCAATTTGTTAGTTAGCACTTTATATCCATATATTAAATGATAAAGGAGTAAAGCAAAACACTGTAAACACAGTATGATGGTCTATCGATATACTAAAAGTTGGCATACACATGCGCATCTGCTATCTGGATAGTTTCTGCTTAGCACACCTCCTGGTTTACAATGGATTTTAGTCATGTCTTTTTTTAACGCAATTAACACATATACATTTCATATAAAAATCACAATAACCTAACAATGATAATTATATTGAGAGTCCAATTTTACTTTCAAAGCAGAAATAAAATCCTGTGTTATCTACATTTTCTTCAGCGTGCAATGACTGAAATATTGTTAAAAGCGACGTAAAACATCATACACACGATTTAATCATTGCTTAGTGTTTCACTGCGCATAGGTGAATCGTTTTAAATCCATTGCTTTTGAATTCATTTTAAATCCCAACATTTTGAAAGAGTTTATTGCAGCGGTGTTAAATGACAATTGCACCACTGATATCGGCAATTTATAAGACAAAAAATATTATATTTTTCTTACAAAAAAATTATCTGCCCAGAGCGGGAATCGAACTCAAGTTCCCCGTTTCACGGCCAAACATGCTTACCACTACGTTACGCGGCCATTTCGATATATTTCATTTATAACATAATTATAAACCAATACACGAGTTAGCGAAATATTTAGTATGAAACGTTTTATCTTGATAAAAAACAAATGTCATTTAAATCATTTGTTTTATAACTGGGACTTGACTATCTTATTCCGTCTGCTGAGGTTGTTCAGGTTAATTTTGGTTGAACATTTGATGTATTTACCTAGAAATCTAAAATGAAATACTCTAGTATTTAGATTCCAGATTAACGTTTCCGCTGATAATACATTTTATTCGAAAGGATTTTTGGAAATTACGACGCCTAGGCTCACTTGCACATTTATCGTATATATGTTATATTTTGTCATCTGTTTATTTTATTATCATTTAAATAATGTGAATGTTTGAGTATATATGTTATCATTGGAACTCATTTATCTTAATTTGTTTTTGAGTCGGAATCGAAAAGTTACCTTTACTCCATTCGATTTACAATATTTAGGAATTACCAATGAACTTTACGCGCGATCAAGTATGTTGAAAGCATTTTAATTATTAATCATGTAAATCATATGTTTTAACATAAAAATTCTTTCGAGTTATTCCTTTTGGGTTAGTGATGTCGAATCAAATCAATTTTCGGCTTCATATGTCAACAAGTTACCGCATTTTGATTTTTAGACAGGAACTATTGGCGGTTCAAGATGACCAACATGGAAATTAGCTGGCAACAGTCATTTCATTTTTAACAAAATATTCCACAAATCATCCACTTTCATTGACATTATGTACGATCTGCAACAACCAATACATCTATATGAAGTCGAGATGGTGTTCAGAAACGGAGAGCTGATGTAGAAAGACAGATGTGAAGTAATTCAATGCCGATATCGTAAAACGCCTGTCTAGATTCCAGTCTCAAAATGATGCGTCGTTTCGAAAATTAGCTACTATATCAATTGGCTCTAAAGAGCCCCTTGCTAAAAACGACTAAGCAGGAAATGGAATTTTATCATTAGAAAAACTTCTTAAGGTTGTCAGGGATTCAAATGGTTGTTTTCTCATATGACGTGTCACAATTGTGTTGGATAGGTTCAGATTTGTGTAAAGTTTAACTGGGGTGCGTTCGTAACCGTGTTCTGCACGTTCCGGACAGACGGAACAGCTTGTGAATCCGACAGAACAGTGATCTGAACATGTGCTAGCTGTACCCGCGCAATAGGTGGTGTATGAACAAAAATGGCGGACGGTGTCTTCCACAAATGCGAATGCGGCGTGTTTTTGGCAACTGCTAATGCGGCCTCAATGCACAACTGTTCGAAAGGTAATTATATTTCAAGAAAATTGGTTCTTTATAGGAATATTACTTTAAAAATGTTTCACTTTTATTTGGATGAGCGCTTGTTGATTACTCATCGTATGGAACAGATAATTCATCACAGTTGTACATGTATCGGTCTCGATTAAGTGTTACCCGTGATCCAGATAAAAAACAACAAGACATCTAAGTCTCATATATAATTATATTAAACATAATATAACTGCATTACGGATGGAGCAATAAGTAGACCCCATAAACCTCCTTGAAATACAATTGTTGAGCAAAAGTCCTCTCGTACCCTAGTCCTGTTGTACTATCTATATTTTGGTTATCATTTACCCTCTATATCGTCCCTTTTATGTTGTCATTGGTACCAGACAATTACTCTTTTGTAATTTTTATTTCAATATTTTATTGTCATAGTTATAATGTATAACCGGCAGTATGCAGTGTATGTACATATGTCTACGCCGGTTCTCCTAAGTAAGATGTGTTTCAAACGCATTTTAAATATTTTCATTATTGCAAATAAGCAATGTGTGGGTGTAAATACCACATACTTTACGGTCAAAATAATTAAAAGTTGAAGCCCTATTAAACTTGACACATATTTGGAAATATTATCATGAGAGTAACAATCTGACCAAGGACCAGAACTCTGAAAGAGTTATGGTCCTTGCAACATACAGAAAAAGTCCAATGAGGTCTGGCATCCTCTTGCAAATTGCTCTCTATTCTTTTCAGGTCAAACAGAATTTCACACATTTTTTCCAGATAAAAAAACAAAAAAATGTTTCAGTGCGAGGAGTGTAAGTTTTTTCGACGATATGGACACATTTAATCAGTACCCGCGCAGCAGGTCTGTCTACACTGACCTCCAGTTGGAAAAAGGTATTACATGGAATAGTAATCAAACTTCACCACTAATTCAATCATACAGAGAGAATATTAAGGCTGTTGAAAGTGGAAAGACCAGGAAAAAAACAATGTGGGACTCGATTAGCTTAAAGTTTAAACAGCAAGGGTACGGCCTCAGTGAGGAACAAATCTCTGGACGATGGAAATCCATCATGAGAGCGTACACAAATATCAAAGACAATATAATAAGTTCGATAGTGGCAGGAAAACCTTTGCATTTAAAAGTGAATTGGGTGAGATTTTTGCCAGACCTTTGAATTTAAAAGTGAATTGGGTGAGATTTTTGCCAATGATCCAGCTATTGAGCCTGAAGCTACTTTGTCATCCAGCTCGTCTACACCAAAACGACCAGCAAAACGTCCAGCAGCTGATGACAGCAGCGACCAAGGAGATGTAAGCACAGGTCCACCAGATACTCCCAAGAGAAGGCCAAACCTTTCAAATGCAGGTGAACTTGTTGACCTTTTCATGACACATCCAGAAGATCAGAAAGAAAGAGAAAGGCGTGAACAGATGCACAAGGAGAAGGCCACAATATACGAGAGATATACAAACATATGTTTATCCATAACTGACGCTCCACGTTGTCCAAGGGCATGCAGCATGTTTTAAAAGAATTCTACTAGTAGGTCAGAGAAGGAAGTGTAAAGTAACTTTGATCCAGATCAGACACCAAAGTAATAGGTGTCTTATTTGTTTCCAAGCTATTTACAAAATATCAAAGACCTAAAAAAAAAATATATTTGGAAATAAAGTGTTTAAATGAAGACATTTGTTACCATTATTGATATATTAGTTTTAAATTTGTATTAACCCTTCCCTCATAAAGACGCTTTCTGACGTCTCTGCAGCAGACAGATATTTGAAAACGTAGTGTCAAAAGAAGATATTGCTCAAAACAAGCAATTTTTCTTTTGCCACAATGTTTTCCACTTTTAGTCATAGGTTATCCATTCAATTAAAGAGATTTTCCACTTTTTGACAAAATATGTTCAAAGTTGTCTGCTGCATATTTGGTGTATGTGGGAAAGGGTTAAAATTATTATTACCATTTCAGAATGTGCCATTTGCAAGGATGAAAAAAGACAAGTGTTGTGCGCTAACTGTGGCCTGTATGTAGCTTGCCAGCAATATTGCTGTGCATCGAAAGTGGAAAACTGCCCTGTGTGCAAACAAGACATTCACAAAAAGTATATCAAACCTAAGAAATGTTTGCTCATGTGAACCACTAATGTTGAAATTTATAAGGTTTAGAGGTAGTTACAGTAGTATTGCTTTGACATATATCATTTTTTAATCAGGACATTTTGGAGTGCTTAGCAAACCATATATAACCAGACAAAATTGAGCATTTTAATTTGTTCAGAGTATACTCTGTTTGTTGCTTTTGAAACGAAAGCACTAGCTTTTTACGATTTTCCAATTATATTGTGTGTAAAGGAAATGTATTTTGTTTTAGTCTGATCTAGGTTTACTCTGTTTGCAAAGTTCAAAATATTTGGTTTATGACTCCTAAATATCTTATTTAATAACTGACACATTAAGCATTTTACGCATAGAAAACAAGTACATGACCTTTGTAAACAGTGTAGACCAAGGTCAAAGTGCTCCTAAAGGAGTATACAGGATGTGTTACATACTTGTTTAAGGAAAACACCTCTTAAGATGGTATTCAGCATTTATTTAAACGGTAAAGCTTTTGGATATAACAATACCTTAGGCATTTGTCTTATTTTGTGAAGGAGCATTCCTTCCTATCCTACACTTGCATTATTTGTATCAGTTTCACAAATTATTCTAGAATTTTGACATAAACATGAAATTAATTTGTGTAATGGTCGAGACAAAAAATATAACTAGCTTGCTAAGTTTCTTTAACCCTTTCCCTCATACGACAATTCTGCAGCAGACGACTTTGAATTTATTTTGTCAAAACATAGAAATCTCCATAATTTAATGGATAACCTATGACGAAAAGTGGAAAACATTGTGGCAAAAGGAGAAATTTGTGCAATTTCTTCTTTTGTCACTATGTTTTCAAAAAGCCGTCTGCTGCAGAGGCGTCCGAAAGCGTTTATATGAGAGCAAGGGTTAAACGATTGGCAGATCAACTAGAACATGCTTGAGCAACTTATCCTCTACACAGTGTTTACACTGAAACAATAATTTCTCCACCAAACCATAATGTTGTGAACACTCATTAGAATCATCTCTTAGAGACAATTCTTCAGTCAGCCATAACCTATTTTAGGGTTTGTTAGAGCTATGACAATTTTAGTGTTAAAATATTTCCCTTTACTCCCTTTAATTGTCGTATGCGGGAAAGGTTTCTCCTTCAACACTGAGCTGCATTGCCGAATCGCATCGCTCGAATGATGTTATCTGCACGCAATCTATGCATATCTTTACTAGGGAATAGGAGACAGTTCGTATTTTCTAAACCCGTATTGCAACTCTAGTGAATAAATAGTATTATCACAGCGAAATATCTTAAATCCGTTCCCACATACAGAAAATATGCAGCAGACTTCTTTCTAAACATCAAAGAAAATATGCATATATATATGGAAAATCTCTATAATTGTAAGAATGATAATTAAATAGAGTTGAAAACATTGTCGCAAAATTAGAAATAAATCTCTATGAGTAGTTTCTAATGTTGTCACAATGTTTTTAATATCCGTCTGCTGCCAATGCATTAATGATATACGTCTGCAGCTGGTAAAGGGTTGAACTGTTTACCTGATGTTGCATTTTATGTATGTTTTGCAAACGCCCGAGGTAAAGAATATAACATGCTTTTGCCTTCCCCTAATATAGACGCTTTCTGACGCCTCTGCAGCAGACGGATTTTTGAAAACATAGTGACAAAAGAAGAAATTGCTTAAAACGAGCAATTTCTCCTTTTGCCACAATGTTTTCCACTTTTAGTAATAGGTTATCCATTCAATTATAGAGATTTTCTGTTTTTTGACAAAATATGTTCTAAGTCGTCAACTGCAGAATTGTCGTATGAGGGAAAGGGTTAACAGTAGAAGTACACTTTTGTTTGAGAGTTGAACACGTTGTGGTAAAATGATAAATTTCACATGTTTCACATTTCACATGTTTTCCAGAATGTTTTCAAATAAGTCAGAGGCGTCAAATAGTGTCTGTGTGAGGATAGTCCACGAGGACGTGGGTTTGATCCTCGGCTGGGTCATACCAAATATATTTAAAAGGTAGTAAATGCTTTCCTCCCTTGACTTTCATGATTGTTGGGTTAGCATTATGATCTGCAGTGTTGGTCATCTACCATGTAAGCGCCGTTATATAACTGAAAAAGTGATCAGAACGGCGTTAACCCTTTTTCTCATACAGACGCTTTATGACGCCTCTGTAGCAGACAGCTTTTTGAAAACATAGTGACAAAAGAAGAAATTGCTCAACACGAGCAATTTCTCCTTTTGCCACAATGTTTTCCACTTTTAGTCATAGGTTATCCATTCAATTATAGAGATTTTTCTATTTTTTTAACAAAATATGTTCAAAGTCGTCTGCTGCAAAATGGTCATATGAGGGAAAGGTTTAAACACCGTTCAAACAATCTGTCTGAGGGTAAGTGGTGATATTATAAACTGAAAATGTACATTCATTGTACGAAATCTGCAAAATAAAAGACGATTTTCCAAAGTTGCCGTCTCGTTTGATACATTTTCTTATGATTCAAAACAAGAACACAAGACTGTCTCAAACATTTACATAATTATTCCATTTCATTTTGCAATACGTTTTTGGCAGACAGTTTGAAAAAAAATATTCTATATGGAAAATGCCGAGATGAAGAAGTAGTTAGTGTTATATATTTGAACGACATGTCGGAGACTGCATTATCATGACCAACTCCCTGAATCTTTATGTCGGAGACTGCATTATCATGACCAATTCCCTAAATCGTTATGTTGGAGACTGCATTATCATGGCCAAATCCCTGAATCGTTATGTCGGAAACTGCATTATCATGACACACTCCCTAAATCATTATGTTGGAGACTGCATTTTCATGACACACTCCATTAAGCCTTCTGCTGGAGACTGCATTATCATAACCAACTCCCTGAATCGTTATGTTGGAGACTGCAGTATCATGACCAACTCCCTAAAGCGTTATGTTGGAGACTGCATTATCATGACAAACTCCCTGAATCGTTATGTTGGAGACTGCATTATCATGACACACGCCCTGAATCGTTATGTCGCAGACTGCATTATCATGACACACGCCCTGAATCGTTATGTCGCAGACTGCATTATCATGACAAACTTGATAAACCGTTGTTGATTCATTTAAATGAACAACTCGCTTAATCATTCTAGTTGAGACAGACCGCATTATCATAGCCAACTCCCTCAATCTGTTCATCATTAGATTGCTATAGACAGTTGAAAAAACTAGATCAGTAAGTCAAATACTAATGCATATTCTAGCAACCGAAGGGCAGCTCGGACACGCCCTTACAATATGACAATACATATCATTACCTCGAACGGATCATTGCGAAAATGTCGACGTATAGAAGGCTTGTATGCGCTGCAATCTTTAGACGCATGTTGACACATCTGCAACAGACGACTTTTGAAAACAACGTGACAAATTAAGAAATTGCTCAAAACGAGCAATTTCTCCTTTTGCCACAATGTTTTCAACTTTTTTCAGTTATTAAATCTACACTTATAGAGGTTTTCCAAATGTTTGAGTATACATTTTCAAAGTCGTCTAGCTGCTGCAGAATGGTCGTATGTGGGAAAGGGTTAACTAATCGGCTAAACAGTTACAAGGTTAAAAGTACTCCTTCATTTCCTTCTTGCTTTCGAGAGGAAGACACAGTTTGAAAAAGTAATGACAACATGTAAAATTGCTCATTGTGTAAAGAAACTAAACAAATGATATGAAGAATATGTTTTTTATTATTTGATATCATGATTTTATATTATGTAATTTTAACGTAACTTTTGAATGTTCAGAACGACGTTGGTGCTCAACGAACATTTAGTGTGTTTACAAACGGTTTTCTGTCTTGTGGTTTTTTTTTTGGTTTTTTTTAAACAAAATTTACGTGAAGTTCAATTCTTATTATTAATCTGTTATCTCTGTCTTTGTAATATTAATAGTCTTTGTCTTTCGTAATTGTTCACTCTCTTCTTAAAACATCTCCAATCTAGTCTGAAATTAAAAAAGGAATTTTACAGTCATCGATGTTATAAAAGATCGAGTATACTCGATTCTAAGTACTTTAAACCGGGGATTGCACTTTGGCTGATCACCATTGGTAAAAATAATTATTTCTTTTGGCAATCAATTCCTCTGATTTAAAAAATAGTTTACTTAAGACAGAATCTCTCGGCCACATGTACAATTGGAGTTTATTTGTTATGTTTAAATAGCTACTTGATATATAAAGTTTTTGCTTGCATTTAAAATAAATCGTGGGACCAATCAGGCGTGAAATGTCAACTTTATCACAACTAATTTTAAAAGGGGCATGCGTATTTCTCATTGCTATCACGTAACAACTGTTTGAACAATATTTCTATGTTTCATAATGAAGAAAATGCTTCAATTTAATACATTTTATATAACATATTCTCAAATAGTTGTAGTTATGAAGTGTAATAGGGCCGATCGTTATGATCAATACCGACCTATTGCGACTTCGGACGGAAATTACCGAGCCTATATGAAGTTAAAAAAACTCGACTTCGGACGGAAATTCATTTCCTTAGTACAAACATCCTTCAATGTAATACATGTTATATAACATCTTCTCAAATAGTTGTAGTTATAAAGTGTAATAGGGACGATCGTTATGATCAATACCGATCTCTTGCGACTTCGGACGGAAATTACCGAGCCTATATGAAGTTAAAAAAAACCCGCCTTCGGACGGAAATAACTGAGGCTATATGGAGTTACGAAAACCGTCTTCGGACGGAAATTACCGAGCCTATAATTACCGTCTTCGGACGGATATTACCGAGCCTATATGAAGTTGCGAAAACCGTCTTCGGACGGAAATTACCGAGGCTATATGGAGTTAAGAAAACCGACTTCAGACGGAAGTTACCGAGCCTATATGGAGTTAAGAAAACCGACTTCGGACGGAAATTACCGAGCCTATGTATGGAGTTACGAAAAGCGTCTTTGTGCGAAATTACCGAGCCTATAAACCGTCTTCGTGCGAAATTGCAGAGACATCAGTGTTGTAATATCTTAAGTAATTGGAAAAAAGAAAACACATAAGTCTCGGCGTTTTCAGAACAATATGAATTAATAAATTGATATCGAAATAAGACGACTATCAAAGTTTAAAAAAGAAAACATGAAAACTTACTGTTTGAAAAGCAATGTATTGTCCTGTTGCTAACAGCTGCTTTGGGTCTCACGGCTCGGTCACGTGTATTAACAAGTGCAGACATCTGATTTCCTGTATCCGCAGTCCTGGCTCGAGACTCCTTGAACTTCTGTAACCTTGCACTTTCTGTCTCAATTGGAATGTCGATTTTGTCCAAGTTAATATTTGCATGCAAAAGAATTGGAGCTGTACCATTTAGATCTGCAGCTTCGGCCATATGCCTGCTCCATGAATTAATCATCCCCCAATCATATCGTCTGCCTTGGTGGTTTTCTATCGTTTGGTGGAAACTCGGGAAGCTTACTTGTCTACGTGTGATAAACGATTCTGATATATCACTGGAACTAATTTCCTCGGATAATTTAATTTTGTCGACGTATGAATTCTTAACTTTCCTTAATAGACCAGCTGCAACACATCTTTTTTTCTGTTTTGAGGGTTCTCCCAAGACTAAATGTAATGCTTTCCACAGACGCAACTTTTTCAACGGCAATGAAACGCGGTTTTGAAACGGATAGCGTGTTGTATTTTTTCTCAATTAATTCATTATAATTGTCTCCTGCACCATCATTATAAATTGTTGTTGCTTGTACAATATACGGCGGAGGGGACTTTGTAACCGTACTACCCACGTCAAAACAACAACATACGGTAGTAAACCAAGATCGAACAGTTTTCCACATGTCTATGTGTTCATAAGTAATAAAATCATCGCATTTCAATAAGCATAATGCCAAGCCGATAACAACGTTGCTAACTCAAGTTAAACGGAAATGAACGTTGTCTTAGTTACGACGTTAGATGACGTCATCATTATATGTGAATGACGTCATTAGTAATGCGAGCGACGAGCCTCATCTTATCAGATCAAATATACAATGCAGTGTAATCGAGAAATTAATCGGTTGCGCCGTCCGTGTCTTTACAACGCATGTTGCTATGGATACGAATAGAAAAATATGTCTGAAATCACAATATTATGATTTGAACATAAGCTTTTGAATTATGATATTGTCATAACGATTTATCAAAGAACATTGTAATATTGATGTTGTTTTAAAACTTTTCGAATGTCCTTCGTATAGGCTATATTATCATTTTTACAATTCCATTTTTTGTTATTTTGTATGGGGTTTATTGGTTGGTTTTTTTTTTTTTTTTCTTGGTGCCGGGTGTTATTTGTTAATTTTTGTTACCATTGTTTTGTTGATGTACATACACATGTCACTATATTAAAATATTCACTTACTTACTTAACTACTTACTTACATCTTCTGACAAAGAAATTAAGGCTGCATTGTCATAATTTCAGTGGTAAAAGGTAAGATCTGTCTATAGTACACAAGGTGCATAATGCGTATCCAATCAATAACAGTCATGTATCGAAGGTCGATATTATGAAATTAACCCTTTCCCTCATATAGACGCTTTCTGACGCCTCTGCAGCAGACGGCTATTTGAAAACGTGCAATTTCTCCTTTTGCCACAATATTTTCCACTTTTTGTCATAGGTTATCCATTCAATTATCGAGATTTTCTATGTTTTGACAAAATACGTTCAAAGTCGTCTGCTGCAAAATTGTCGTATGAGGGAAAGGGTTAAACGAATTCAGATAACATCAGACAAAAACAGACGTTTAGGTTTTGCTAAATACGTCGACCGGATCAGCCTATATGCCAAAGAACAGTCTGATCTGGATCTTCCCTGTACGCCATTTAGTTAAACAAGCATCGTTGTTGGCTACGCAGAACGGTTATAACCAAAAAGCGACAATACAGGTATAAAAGTTTAGTCTCAATAAAATTACCTTAATACCTCCGATGGTCGCTATTTGGGTGATGTATTGCAGTAAGCCAGTTCCCATCATACAAATAATTTGCAGCAAACCACTTTGAAAACGTTTTAAAAAAAAACACCTGAAAATCTATAAAAGTAATAATTAAATTATTGAACAATCAATGATTGATTGATTGGGGTTTAACGCCGTTTTTAACAGCTACTCAGTCATATCACGGCGGCCATTTCACCTACTCATATGTTTCCTGGTTTTCGCATACCAGTACTCCACACAATAATCTTCCCAAGCAATATTGAACAATCAAAGCTAGGAAAATCATTACAAGCAAGCACAAGAGAGGAACAGAACATCTCCAATCACATACAGATATGTCGAATACGGTTGGCTCATATACTAAACATGTAATAAAAGTGCAGAGATTTATTTTATTGATTGATTGGGGTTTAACGCCGTTTTTAACAATTTCTCAGTTATATCACGGCGGCCAGTTCACCTACTCATGCAGTTCCTGGTTTTCTCACACCAGTACTCCACACAACAATCTTCCCAAGCAACTGGCTGCTTTTCCACATAGACTTAGCCCATTGGTGGAAGAGGAATGACGCATGTCAGATTTATTTTACATCAGTGTTATAAATTTCATTCAAAATACTCATTTACTTGTTGTTAATTGTCGGTTAAATATACATTGATTGATTGGGGTTTAACGCCGTTTTTAACAATTTCTCAGTTGTATCACGGCGGCCAGTTCACCTACATGTACTCATGCAGTTCCTGGTTTTCTCACACCAGTACTCCACACAACAATCTTCCCAAGCAACTGGCTGCTTTTCCACATAGACTTAGCCCATTGGTGGAAAACGAATGACGCATGTCGCATTGACGTTTGTCAATCGTCGGAAAGAAAGTTGGCCGAGCCGGGATTCGAACTCACAACCCCTGGATTGACAGCCCGCGTCGCCGACGACTGAGCTACCGGGGCTCGGCTGGTTAAATGTACACACGGTGGAGTTGTATTGGAATCCGAGATATTAACGGTTGAATAGCGTGTATTCATTGCTTCATCATGTCTTGTAGCATGTACACTGATTCTCGTCCAAAGTTTTGTTCGTTTTATTGGGGTTTTACGCCGCTTTCAACATTATTTCAGTTCTATCACGGCGACAGTTCACTTATTCATGATCCCTGGGTAAACAAACCAGTACTAGGCTAGAAAATGTGCCTTGCCCAAGGGCACTCCACCATGACCGTCTTGCCGCGACTGGGGATCGAACCCGGTTTCAAATCCCCGACAATAACCACTCGACCACGGCGGATTCCTCTCGTCCAAAGTGAAAGTATACATTCAGGGGCGTAGCTCCCTTTAGGCACTGTAGGCACGTGCCTACACATTTTTTCTCAAAATGCAGCTGCGGCGATAGACATCTGCGTAATGTATCGACCAGATCAGACTGCGCTGTCCACGCAGACTGATCCGGCCGACACATTCCGTCTTAGGGGGATAGATGTATAGAGTAGTGATTCCTGAAACAGTAAAATCCACAGGAGGCGAAAAGTGTCTATCCGGGTAGGCCTGTGTGGCATGCTTAGGCTGATCCGGGTCGATACTTTACGCCCACAATGTTGATTTTCTCACGAGACGGCCTACACATTATTGCAAAGCTACGCCCCTGACATTTGCTGTTCGGTTTCTATTGACTAGACATTTCACAGAGACAGTTTTCATCGACAACCATTCCGTGAAAAGCATTCACCATTCTCCAAGTGAAAAGGCGGGGTAAAACAGCCCGCATTATTCAACAATATTTGATAATATGCATTTTTACAAAATATGCCGAATACTTTTTATACGGATTTGAAAACATTGTGGAATATGGAGAAAATTCATACTTGGATCAAGTTCGGCCTTTTATACCACGATGCATTCAAAAGTCAGATAGCATCGGACAACCTGGTAAGAAAATCTTCGAATAAATACGTTCTAAGTCGTCTGCTGCAGAATTGTCGTATGAGGGAAAGGGTTAACAACAGAGGTACAATTTTGTTTGAGAGTTGAACACGTGCTAAAATGATAAATTTCACATTTCACATGTTTTCCGGAATCTTTTCAAATAAGTCTGAGGCGTCAAATAATGTCTGTGTGAGGATAGTCCACGAGGACGTGGGTTCGATCCTCAGCTGGGTCATACCAAATATATTTAAAAGGTAGTAAATGCTTTCCGCCCTTGGCTCTCATGATTGTTGGGTTAGCATTATGATAAATCAGAATGGAACAGCAGTACTGGTCATCTATCATGTAAGCGCCGTTATATAACTGAACAAATATTCAGAGCGACGTCAAAACACCGTACAAACAATCTGTTTGAGGGTAAGTGGTGATATTATAAACTGAAAATGTATATTCCTTGTACGAATCTGCAAAATAAAAGACGGTTTTTCAAAGTTGCCGTCTCGTTTGATACATTTTCATATGATTCAAAACAAGAACACAAGACTGTCTCAAACATTTACATAATTATTCCATTTGCAATACGTTTTTGGCAGACAGTTTGAAAAACATATTCTATATGGAAAATGCCGAGATGAAGAAGTAGTTAGTGTTATATATTTGAACGACATGTCGGAGACTGTATTATCATGACACACTTCCTTAATCGTTCTGTTAAAGACTGTATTATCATGACAAACTTCCTTAATCGTTCTGTTAAAGACTGTATTATCATGAGAAACTCCCTGAACCGTTCTGGTCGCGACTGCATTATCATGACAAACTCTCTAAATCGTTCTGTCGGAGACTGCATTATCATAACACACCCTGATACTGCATTATCATGACAGACTCCTTACATCGTGTTGCTGCAGACTGCATTAGTATGGCCAACTCCCTAATCGATATAAGGAAGACTGCATTGACATGACCAACTCCCTAAATCGTTATGTTGGAGACTGCATTATCATGAACAACTCCCTTAATCGTTATTTTGGAGACTGCACTATCATGACACACTCCATAAAGCGTTCGGTTGGGGACTGCATTATAATAACCAACTCCCTGAATCGTTATGATGGAGACTTCAGTACCATGACCAACTCCCTAAAGCGTTATGTTGGAGACTGCATTATCACGAAAAACTCCCTATATCGTTATGTTGGAGACTGCATTACCATGACCAACTCCATAAAGCGTTTTGTTGGAGACTGCTTATCATAACCAACTCTCTGAATCGTTACGTTGGAGACTGCATTATCATGACACACTCCCTAAATCGTTATGTTGGAGACTGCATTATCATGACACACTCCCTAAATCGTTATGTTGGAGACTGCATTATCATGACACACTCCCTAAATCGTTATGTTGGAGACTGCATTATAATGACACACTCCATGAAGCGTTCTGTTGGAGACTGCATTATCATAATCAACTCCCTGAATCGTTATGTTGGAGACTGCAGTATCATGACCAACTCCCTAAAGCGTTATGTTGGAGACTGCATTTTCATGACCAACTCCATAAAGCGTTCTGTTGGAGACTGCATTATCATGGCCAAATCCCTGAATCGTTATGTTGGAAACTGCATTATCATGACACACTCCCTAAATCGTTATGTTGGAGACTGCATCATCAATGCCAAATCCCTAACTCGTTATGTTGGAGACTGCATTGACATGACAAACTCCCTTCATCTGCTTTATCATGACACACTCCCTAAAGCGTTATGTTGGAGACTGCATTATCATGACACACTCCCTAAATCGTTATGTTGGAGACTGCATCATCATGACAAACTCCCTGAATCGTTATGTTGATTCATTTAAATGAACAACTCGCTTAATCGTTCTAGTTGAGACAGACCGCATTATCATGGCCAACTCCCTCAATCTGTTCATCATTAGATTGCTATAGACAGTTGAAAAACTAGATCAGTAAGTCAAATAATAATGCATATTCTAGCAACCGAAGGGCAGCTCGGACACGCCCTTACAATATGACAATTACATATCATTACCTCGCACGGATCATTGCGAAAATGTCGACGTATAGAAGGCATGTATGCGCTGCAATCTTAACCATTTCCCACCTTTAGACGCATGTTGACGTATCTGCAGCAGACGACGTTTGAAAACAACGTGACAAAAGAAGAAATTGCTCGAAACGAGCTATTTATCCTATTGCCACAATGTTTTCATTTTTTAAATCTACACTTATAGAGGTTTACCAAATGTTTGAGTATATATGTTCAAAGCAGAATGGTCGTATGTGGGGAAGGGTTAACTAATTGACTAAACATTTACAAGGTTAAAAGTACTCCTTCATTTCCTTCTTGATCGCGAGAAGAAGACAAAGTTTGAAAAAGTAATGCCAACATGTTAAAGTGCTCATTGTGTAAAGAAACTAAACAAATGATATGAAGAATATGTTTTTTATTATTTGATATCATGATTTCATATTATGTTATTTGAACGTACCTTTTGTATGTTCAGAACGACGTGTGTGCTCAACGAACATTTAGTGTGTTTACAAATGGTTTTCTGTATGTTTTGTTTTTTTAAACACAATTTACGTGAAGTTCAATCCTTATTATTAATCTGTTATCTCTGTCTTTGTAATATCAATAGTCTTTGTCTTTCGTAATTGTTCACTCTCTTCTTAAAACATCTCCAGTCTAGTCTGAAATTAAAAAAGGAATTTAACAGTTATCGATGTTACAAAATACTCGATTCTCAGTATTTTAAACCGGGGATTGCACCTTGGCTGATCACCATTGGTAGAAATAATTATTTCTTTTGACAATCAATTCCTGTGATATAAAAAATAGTTTACTTAAGGCAGTATCTCTCAGCCACATGTACAATTGGAGTTGAAATGTGTAAATAAACAATTTTTGATATAACTTTTTTAGCTGGTTAAATTAGTATGTTACATGATATATAAAGTTTTTGCTTGCATTACCTAAACATAAAACTAAATTTTGGGACCAATCAGGCGTGAAATATCAACTTTATCACAACAAAGTTTTAAAAGGGGCATGCGTATCTTTCATTGCTATCACTAAACAACTGTTTGAACAATATTTCTATGTTTCATAATGAAGAAAATGCTTCAATATAATACATGTTATATAACATATTCTTAAATAGTTGTAGTTATGATCGTTATGATCAATACCGACCTATTGCGACTTCGGACGGAAATTACCGACCCTATACGGAGTTAAGAAAAGCAAAGTTGGAAAAGGGGCATGCGTATTTCTCAATGCTAAAACTTAACAACTGTTTGAACAATATTTCTATGTTTCATAATGAAGAAAATCCTTTTGATAATGCAACCATTATCGAATTGGAGCCGCCCAGCGTAAAGTAATCGACCGAATCAGCCTAAGCATGCCGCGCAGGCTTACCCGGATAGACACTGTTCGCCTCCTGTGGATTATCTGTTTCAGGAATGAATCATTACTCTATACCTCTATCCCCCTGAGACGGAATGTGTCGGGCCGGATCAGTCTGTGCGGGCCATAATGTTGGTTTTTTTTCGCGGGACGGCTTATTTGATTCCAGTATTCATTTCCTTAGAACAAACATCCTTCAATGTAATACATGTTATATAACATCTTCGCAAATAGTTGTATTTATAAAGTGTAATAGGGACGATCGTTATGATCAATACCGATCTCTTGCGACTTCGGACGGAAATTACCGAGCCTATATGAAGTTAAAAAACAACGACTTCGGACGGAAATAACTGAGGCTATATGGAGTTACGAAAACCGTCTTCGGGCGGAAATTACCGAGCCTATAATTACCGTCTTCGGACGGATATTACCGCGCCTATATGGAGTACGAAAACCGTCTTCAGACGGAAATTACCTAGCCTATATGAAGTTGCGAAAACCGTCTTCGGACGGAAATTACCGAGCTTATATGGAGTTACGAAAACCGTCTTCGTGCGAAATTACCGGGCCAATATGGAGTTAAGAAAACCGTCTTCGTGCGAAATTACCGAGACATATCTTTTGTTATATCTTAAGTTATTGAATAAATTAATATCGAAATAAGACAACTATCACTTTAAAATAGAAACATGAAACTTACTGTTTGAAAAGCAATGTATTGTCCTGTTGATAACAGCTGCTTTGGGTCTCACAGCTCGGTCACGTGTATCAACAAATGCAGACATCTGATTTCTTGTAGCCGAAGTCCTGGCTCGAGACTCCTTGAACTTCTGTAACCTTACACTTTCTGTCTCAATGTGAATGTCGATTTTGTCCAAGTTAACATTTGCATGCAAAAGAATTGGAGCTGTACCATTTAGATCTGCAGCTTCGGCCATATGCCTGCTCCATGAATTAATCACGCCCCAATCATATCGTCTGCCTTGGTGGGTTTCTATCGTTTGGTGGAAACTCGGGAAGCTTACTTGTCTACGTGTAATAAACGATGATGATATATCACTGGAACTAATTTCCTCGGATAATTTAATTTCGTCGACGTATGAATTCTTAACTTTCCTTAATAGACCAGCTGCAACGCATCTTTTTTTCTGTTTTGAGGGTTCTCCCAAGACTGTAAATGTAATGCTTTCCGCAGACGCAACTTTTTCAACGGCATTGAAACCTTCTTTTTTCTCAATTGATTCATTATAATTGTCTCCTGCACCATCATTATAAAGTGTTGTTGTTTGTACAATATACGGCGGAGGGGACTTTGTAACCGTACTACCCACGTCAAAACAACAACATCCGGTAGTAAACCAAGATCGAACAGTTTTCCACATGGCTATGTGTACATAAGTAATAAAATCATCGCATTTCAATAAGCCTAATGTCAAGCCGATAACAACGTTGCTAACCCAAGTTAAACGGAAATGAACGTTGTCTTAGTTACGACGTTATATGACGTGATCATTATATGTGAATGACGTCATTAGTAATGCGAGCGACGAGCCTCATCTTATCAGATCAAATATACAATGCAGTGTAATCGAGAAATTAATCGGTTGTGCCGTCCGTGTCTTTACAACGCATGTCGCTATGGATACGAATAGAAATATATGTCTGAAATCACAATATTATGATCTGAACATAAGCTTTTGAAATATGATATTGTCATAACGATTTATCAAAGAACATTGTAATATTGATGTTGTCTTAAAAAAAAAATTGGGGGGGGGGGGGGGGGGGGGTTCTTGGTGCCGCGTGTTATTTATTACTTTTTGTACCATTGTTTTGTTACATTGCCATTTTATTATCCCCCGCTTTTTCGAAGAAAAAAAGGGGGGTTATTAATTTCGGTTTGTCCGTCTGTCCGTCTGTCCGTCCGTCTGTCTGTCTGTCTGTCCGTCTGTCTGTCACACTTCGTTTCCGTGCAATAACTGCCACAAATGTGAATCTTTTTTTTTTCAAACTTGGTAACAAGGTTAAATGCCTTAAGGGCTAGGCCAAGTTCGATCGTCACTTTCGGCGTACTTTATTTAGTGGAGTTATGGCCCCTTATTTAACAAAAAATGTCGTTTCATGCTGTTTCCGTGCAATAACTGCCACAAATGTGAACTTTTTTTTTCAAACTTGGTAACAAGGTTAAATGCCTTAAGGGCTAGGCCAAGTTCGATGGTCACTTTCGGCGGACTTTATTTAGTGGAGTTATGGCCCCTTATTTAACACAAAATGTCGTTTCTTGCTGTTTCCGTGCAATAACTGCCACAAATGTGAACCGTTTTCTTTCAAACTTAGTAACAAGGTTAAATGCCTTAAGGGCTAGGACAAGTTTGATCGTCACTTTCGGCGGACTTTATTTAGTGGAGTTATGGCCCTTTATTTAACAAAAAAAGTCGTTTCTTGCTGTTTTCGTGCAATAACTGCCACAAATGAGAACTGTTTTTTTTTCAAACTTGGTAACAAGGTTAAATGCCTTAAGGGCTAGGCCAAGTTCGATCGTCACTTTCGGCGGACTTTATTTAGTGGAGTTATGGCCCCTTATTTAACACAAAATGTCGTTTCTTGCTGTTTCCGTGCAATAACTGCCACAAATGTGATTTTTTTTTTTTCAAACTTGGTAACAAGGTTAAATGCCTTAAGGGCTAGGCCAAGTTTGATCGTCACTTTCGGGGGACTTTATTCGGTGGAGTTATGGACCCTTATTCAACAAAAAATGTTGTTTCTTGCTGTTTCCGTGCAATTACTGCCACAAATGTGATTTTTTTTGTTTTCAAACTTAGTAACAAGGTTAAATGCCTTAAGGGCTAGGCCAAGTTCGATCGTCACTTTCGGCGGACTTTATTCGGTGGAGTTATGGCCCCTTATTTAACAAAAAATGTAGTTTCTTGCTGTTTCCGTGCAATAACTGCCACAAATGTGAACCGTGTTTTTTTCAAAATTGGTTACAAGGTTAAGTTCGATCGTCACTTTCGGTGGACTTTATTCGGTGGAGTTATGGCCCCTTATTTAACAAAAAATGTCGTTTCTTGCTGTTTCCGTGCAATAACTGCCACAAATGTGAACCGGTTTTTTTTTCAAACTTGGTAACAAGGTTAAATGCCTTAAAGGCTAGGCCAAGTTCGATCGTCACTTTCGGCGGACTTTATTCGGTGGAGTTATGGCCCTTTATTTAACAAAAAATGTTGTTTCTTGTTGTTTCTGTGCAATAACTGCCACAAATGTGAACCGGTTTTTTTCAAACTTGGTAACAAGGTTAAATGCCTTAAGGGCTAGGCCTAGTTCGATCGTCACTTTCGGTGGACTTTTCCAGTGGAGTTATGGTCCCTTAATTAACAAAAAAAGTCGTTTCTTGCTGTTTCCGTGCAATAACTGCCACAAACTTGGTAACAACCTAGGCCAAGTTCGTTTAATTTACCCTGTAATACATGTTCAATAAAAAGACTACTGACATGTTTAAACCTAACCTCAACATGTTCCTACAATATTTCCTGCAAGCGGGGGATATAAATTTCATGAATTTGCTTGTTTATTATTTGTATGGTTTGTTTTGGGGGGGGGGGGGGGGGGGGGGGGGGGGGGGGGTTCTTGGTGCCGGGTGTTATTTGTTACTTTTTGTACCATTGTTTTGTTGATGTACATACACATGTCGCTATATTAAAAAAAATATTTACTTACTTACTTACTTACTTGCATCTTCTGACAAAGAAATTAAGGCTGCATTGTCATAATTTCAGTGGTAAAAGGTACGATTTGTCTATAGTACACAAGGTGCATAATGCGTATCCAATCAATTACAGTCATGTATCGAAGGTCGATATTATGAAATTAACCCTTTCCCTCATATAAACGCTTTCTGACGCCTCTGCAGCAGACGACTTTTTGAAAACATAGTGACAAAAGAAGAAATTGCACAAAACGTGCAATTTCTCCTTTTGCCACAATGTTTACCACTTTTTGTCATAGGTTATCCATTCAATTATGGAGATGTTCTATGTTTTGACAAAATACGTTCAAAGTCGTCTGCTGCAGAATTGTGGGAAAGGGTTAAACGAATAAAGATAACATCAGACAAAAACAGACGTTTAGGTTTTGCTAAGTACGTCGACCGGATCAGCCTATATGCCAACGAACAGTCTGATCTGGATCTTCCCTGTACGCCATTTAGTTAAGCAAGCATCGTTGTTGGCTACGCAGAACGGTTATAACCAAAAAGCGACAATACAGGTTTAAAAGTTTAGTCTCAATAACATTACCTTTATACCTCCGATGGTCGCTATTTGGGTGATGTATTGCAGTAAGCCATTTCCCATCATTCAAATAATTTGCAGCAAACCACTTTGAAAACGTTTAAAAAAAAACACCTGAAAATCTATAAAAGTAATAATTAAATTATTGAACAATCAATGATTGATTGATTGATTGATTGGGGTTTAACGCCGTTTTTAACAGCTTCTCAGTCGTATCACGGCGGCCATTTCACCTACTCATAGGTTTCCTGGTTTTCGCATACCAGTACTCCACACAACAATCTTCCCAAGCAATATTGAACAATCAAAGCTAGGAAAATCATTACAAGCAAGCAGAAGAGAGGAACAGAACATCTCCAATCACATACAGATATGTCGAATACGGTTGGCTCATTAACTAAACGTGTAATAAAAGTGCAGAGATTTATTTTACATCAGTGTTATAAATTTCATTCGAAATAAGAAAAAGTAAGTTGTTTATTTAGGTCCGCCTTTAATCGTATGGTAATAATCATTCACGTGTTGTTGATTGTCGGTTAAATATACACACGGTGTAATGGGATCCGAGAATTGAATAGCGTGTATTCATAGCTTCATCATGTCTTGTAGCATGTACTGTTTCCGTCTGATTCTCGTCCAAAGTTTTGTTTGTTTTATTGGGGTTTTACGCCGCTTTCAACATTATTTCAGTTATATCACGGCGACAGTTCAGTTCACTTATGCATGATCCTTGGGTAAACAAACCAGTACTAGGCTAGGAAATGTGCCTTGCCCAAGGGCACCCCATCATGACCGTCGTGCCGCGACTGGGGATCAACCCGGGACACTCGGTTTCAAATCCCCGACGCTAACCACTCGACCACGGTGGATTCCTATCGTCCAAAGTGAAAGTATACATTCAGGGGCGTAGCTCCCTTTAGGCACTGTAGGCACGTGCCTGTACATTTTTTCTCAAATGCCCCCAAAATGCAGCTGCGGCGATAGACATCTGCGTAATACAGACTGATCCGGCCGACACATTCCGTCTTTGGGGCATAGATGTGTAATAGAGTAGTGATTCCTGAAACAGTAAAATCCACAGGAGGCGAAAATTGTCTATCCGGGTAGGCCTGTGTGGCATGCTTAGGCTGATCCGGGTCGATACTTTACGCAGAGTCCACAATGTTGATTTTCTCACGAGACGGCCTACACATTATTGCAAAGCTACGCCCCTGACATTTGCTGTTCGGTTTCTATTGACTAGACATTTCACAGAGACAGTTTTCATCGACAACCAATCTGTGAAAAGCATCCACCATTCTCCAAGTGAAAAGGCGGGGTTAAACAGCCCGCATTATTCAACAATATTTGATAATATGCATTTTTACAAAATATGCCGAATACTTTTATACGGAGTTGAAAACATTGTGGAATATGGAGAAAATTCATACATGGATCAAGTTCGGCCATTTATACCACGATGCATTCAAAAGTCAGATAGCATCAGACGTCGTCTGTTTCGGTGAATTGTTTAATATCGCGTGATAATGTTGTAGCAAGGGAAAAGACATTGCGTGATTTAACGATCCGATTAATCATAATAAACAAGTGGAACAACCTGGTAAGACAATCTTCGAATAAATAGTATAAGCCTTGCTCGGGGAGAATCAACATTTATTTTTTATCTCTTACAGACGATTTCTGCAGCAGATGGCGATCAAACACATTGTGAGAATTTTCTCCTTTTGCAGCAATTTTTTTTCAAACTTATTCAGTAGTTTTTCTTTCATTTGTAAAGAGTTTCGTAATTGTGTTTGTATGCGTGTACGGACAGGTATAATTGACATCCGTGCAATATAATCAGAATGCACACTATGTTCCGGAGACCTATTCAATGATTTCGTAACTAACTGGCGAACAGTGCAGATCCAGATCAAGCCACAAGAAATCGAAAGTTGGTCTGGATCGCAGATGATCTATCGCGGGTTTTCGCAAAACACGGCTCATTTATATTTTGTAAAATTGTCCTGCCTTGACATTTTCTGTGAAAATCCTAAAAAGAACATGACAAGCTGGAAAATGGGCTCTTTATTTGACTGATGATCATGGACGATATTGAGCCAGATCGCAAATCAACACTTGCTACAACAAGAGTTGCTGCAAGATGCAGCAATTTGCGCGGGAATCAGCATTTGATGGCTTAAGAAATATACTGTTTGATTAGAAAAACACGAAATAAATATATGATATAAATATACGATAACAATAGTTTTTTAGTTAAATGCGTAGTACGAAAACAAAAATACCCTTTTCCGTATTGACTGACCTAGCTCTCCCAAAATTATTGTAAACATTTGTCTGCGCATGCGCGTCCTTTTTTTCACTTCATATATTCTTAAAATCGTAAAATGTAGCACAATAACTTCGCATTTATGAAAATATTCCCAATGTAACGGGAACGGGGTAAAGGTCTATGTATAAATATCACTTCTACAGCCTTGCTGTGGAAGCCGGCGTTTATAGGGACGTTGGTAGAGTTTATGACCTATGTGTAAAGTTAAGCAACGCTCATCGCGGATAGTGCCTGGATGTGTGACCCGCGATGGATTAACGCCGGTACACGTTACAAACCGTGGCAGCGGAGGGTGTTATTAAAAAACTATGGTTTTAATTTACATTTTAATTATAAGAAAAACTACTACTTATGGTCAGGTCCTAAGGACGATAATCAGAGTAATGCATATTTTGTCTATTAGAGTTCTCCCCAATTGTAACATTGAAAAATAACCATAAGGACTGTTGCCAGTCAAATACATTGACTGGTTCACCAAACTTAATATTATATTGCAAACTCGAACGAGAACGAGAACCAGTCTAGTGACGAACTGCTACGGAAATATCCGGGAGCTGACGTTAAAATACGGCGCATGCGCGATAAAAACGATTAACACGGCGCATGCGCAAGCCCATTGCACCAGTGACAGTTTTTTCACAACCAATAAACGCCTGTGTAACGACCAGTGTATAACCAGATCAGCCTGTGTAGCGACCAGTGTATAACCAGATCAGCCTGTGTAGCGACCAGTGTATAACCAGATCAGCCTGTGCTGCGACCAGTGTATATCCAGATCAGCCTGTGTAGCGACCAGTGTATAACCAGATCAGCCTGTGTAACGACCAGTGTATAACTAGATCAGCCTGTGCAGCGACCAGAGTATAACCATATCAGCCTGTGTAGCGACCAGTGTATAACCAGATCAGCCTGTGTAGCGACAAGCGTATAACCAGATCAGCATGTGTAGCGACCAGTGTATAACCAGATCAGCATGTGTAGCGACCAGTGTATAACCAGATCAGCCTGTGCAGCGACCCGTGTATAACCAGATCAGTCTGTGCAGCGACCCGTGTACAACCATATCAGCCTGCGCATCCAAGCAGTTTAATATGGCTCTGCAATGTTGGCAACTTAATCATAGAAGGTTTCAAGAACTTTCCGTAGAGCGGTATCCATTTGAATACTATTAGCATGGATGCACGGCTAGGTGGTTGTTTTCCCACGTATGTAATACTTCATTCATTGATTCACATGTATTGGCAATCAGCAATATGTTTGCCTTTGGCCATTTACAAAACAATAATATGGCAAAGACAGACATAATACATTAATACATCAAATTACATACACATACAAAATATTCAACGTTAATATACATTAAGAAACAGCAATATCATCAAGGTATTTCTTCTAATAGATATAGCTTCCTTTATATATTTAGCAAGATTGTAGAGTTTCTTTTTGTTTGTTAAAGACAGTCTTGCTATGAACTTTTGCATTGCAGGCCATATTATATTTCCTATATATTTAGATCTAAGTGAACTGTATTTTGTAATAATAAGATTACGGTTGTCTTTTTCTGGAGCAACGATCAAAGTATACATCAATATGAAATGAGACAGAATAAGATTTGACTTCTTATTCGCTTTTGTTTGACAGGCTAAATATGTGTTGTTTGGATTTATATCACGATATACTATATTTCCCCAAACGATTGTTTAAAATTCAATTTGACACTGTACCGTATTTAACAAACGCGTATGTACTTTAACACGCATTACCATAAAGACAACACGAGAAATTGCGTGAGTAAGTACTAAAGAGTTTCTGTATTATTGAATAATAACAAACAAAAAGCGACCTTCTAAGAGGTTTTGAAACCATCCGCAATTGTTTCCAAATTGTATAGGCCTACTGGTATAATCGATCACTGGCCAAAGTCCTTCACTTGAACCAAGTCCCGGTAGCTCAGGCAGTAGCGACGCGAGCTGTAAATCCATAGCTTGCGATTTCAATTCAAACACAAGCTCGGCCATTAGTCTTGATAACGTTTGACAAAAGTCAATGTGGCAAGAGTTATTCGTCTTCCGCCAATTTGGCTATCATTATATGAGCCGTCCCGCGAGAAAACCAACAGTATGGCATCTGCGTAATGTATCGACCCAGATCAGCCTGCGCAGAACGCGTTGGCTAATCCGGGCCGACACATTCCGTTTCAGGGGAGGGAAAGGTATAGAGTAATGATTCCTGAAACAGAACATCCACAGGAGACGAAAAGTATCTGACCGGGTTAGCCTGCGCGGCATGCTTAGGCTAATCCGAATCGATACTTTACGCAGAGTCCACAATGTTGGTTTTCTAGCGGGACGGCTCATTTCGAGGGCTTGGTGTGAAACGGTTGTAACTCAAAACCTATTTTGAAAACCCTTGATTAGGGGCAATTTTTAGCCTTTTGTAAACAATGCAAATTTAGGTGCCATTGCTCAGAACGAGAAATGACACCTAAATTTCCATTGTTTACCAAGAACAAAATGATTTAACGCTTATAAAGACTTTATGGTGAGGTAATTAACCTTGGTAAGAAAATACCGATTTTAGTTACAACCGTTTCACGCCAAGCCCTCGATATGTGAAAAAGGCGGCCAATTGCTTGGAAATACTGTTGGGTGGAGTACTATTGTGACGAAGCCAGAAAACACATCGATATGTGTGTGAATTGGTTGCCGTGTTATAAAGCGTCAAAACAAAATAGATAAATCAACCTTGTCTGGAGGCTTCCGGAGTGCGTGCCCGAGCCCCGGTAGCTCAGTCAGGTATCGACGCGGGCTGTCAATCCACGGGTTGTGAGTTCGAACCCCAGCTCGGCCAACATTATTTCCGTCGTTTGACAGAAGTCATTGTGGCAAGCGTCATTCGTCTTCCACCAATGGGCTAACAGTCCATTTGGAAAAACAGCCAATTGCTTGGAAAGATTGTTGTCTGGGTAACTGGTGTGTGAAAGCCAGGAAACACACGAGTAGATCAACTGGCTGCCGTGATACAAAGTGCGTAACGGAGTGAAAGGTGAACGGTGAGAGACGGCTCATTTTGATGTTGGAATCCGCCGTGGCCCATTGGTTAGCGTCGGGTATTTGGATCCGAGCGTCCCGCGTTCGATCCCCCAGTCACGGCGCTACAGTCATGGTGGAGTGCCCTTGGGCAAGGCACACTTCCTAGCCCAGTATTGGTTTGTTTACCCAGGGATCGGGAATAAATGAACTGTCGCCGTGATATAACTGAAATAATGTTGAAAACGGCATAAAACCCCATTAAAACAAAATCATCGCTGGTCGGTTGCAGTATGACGTGCCCAAAGTATTAACGAGCGTTATTTCACGTATATTCGACAAAGACAAATGGATGTCTGTAAACGTCTGTTATTGTGCTGAGATGGGGGACCAATATTTGTTTATCCTTACCCTGCCCCTGAATTCCGGCAAACGGTAACACCACCGTTAATGTTTGCAATCTGAATACTTAACCCTTTCCATCATACGACAATTCTGCAGTAGACGACTTTGAACATATTTTGTACAAACATATAAAATCTCTATAAATGGATGGATAACCTATGACTTAAAGTAGAAAACATTGTGGCAAAAGGAGAAATTGCACGTTTTGTGCAATTTCTTCTTTTGCCACTATGTTTTCAAAAAGCCGTCTGCTTCAGAGGCATCAGAAAGCGTCTATATGAGGGAAAGGGTTAAGGGTAGTGCATCATCCAAAAATGTTAATTTTGAATCATTTATTTCTAACGTCGCTTTTATCCCATTGCTTTTCCATAGCATTTTGATTTCCTTTTTTAAATTATCTGCAATTAACAATGAAACTGATGTATATGAAAATAATGAATATGTTTAAATCAAAGTACAAAGTACTGAAGGTAGAATTGCGATCGTTTAAGAAGAGATACAGAAGTGCATATATGAATATTTATTTTACCGGTTACCTTCAGGCAAAGTTTCAAGTGTGTAACCCTTTCCAGTGCTGATATTTTACCTCAACCTGAAACTTTAACCAAAATGTTGACGAACAGACAGACGGAGAGACAGACATCGCCAATCTATAGACCGGAATTGCTAGAGCAATCCGGCCAAAAATTAAAATAAATCATCAATTTTAGCAGTAAAATCCTGCCAAGAAGTAATGAATTGAGAAAAACATGTGCTGAGAGGTCCATAATTTCAAACTTGCTAAGATTTGGTCTGTGCAATGAATGTACAAATTGAAAAATGTATTGTTGACATATATTTTCTACACCATCATTGTAATGTTGTTTATCATATAAAAATTATTCCTTTTTTTAAATAAACTTTTAATCAAAATGTGTGTCTCAGTGTTGTCTTCTTCAGCAGTTTGACAGAAACAAAGCCTAAATCTGAAATTGTGTCAATGTGTTATTTGTCAACTCTGTCCCATAAGTTTTGCTTGTGATTTGAACTCTCATAAAAAAAGCACGTAAAGGGACAACTTTCCCAACTTTGATTAAATATGTTTTCAATTAAATTGTAAAAAATATTTTTCTTGTTTTTTGAAAGTTTTGTCATTATTATTTAAGACGGACATTATATACTAGAATAGCCAACTGACTATCATTTGAAAAAGTGTTTCTTATTTAAACCTTTCCCACTTGCATACGTAATTGCAGCCGACGACTTTTGAAAACATTGATGCAGAAGAAGAAATTGCTCATAACAAGCTTTCTCCTTTTGCAACAATGTTTTCAACTATATTCAATGATTACACTTCCAATAAATGTAATTTTCTGTATCTTTGCTCAGATTTTTTTTAATTCGTCTGCTGCAGAGTTTTTATATTGTGGGGTGGGTTGTGATTTGTTAAAGGGCAAGCAGGATTGGGAATTGAGTGTTGCACTTATCCTAATGAAACACTCACCTGCCTGTGCATGTTTTAGCTTAACTTAACTTGTTAATGTTCTTTCCATCATCAACTTAGTCATCTGTTAGTAATCAACTCTATGAACGAAATAATCGCGTCAAAATCTTGAATCGCGTCAAAATGTTGAACTGTGTAATACAAATTTAGAATAAAAGGATGAATCAGTTATGTTGTAACAACCAATATCCGCGGGTCATTTACCTGATTTGGGCCGAAAGAAATGATCGATTTCTTGCAAGATTTATTCGTTCTGCCTATTATAATCAAAGTATTCTAAACGCTTTATAAACAAGTGATTTAAAGCGCTCAAATCATTTGATGAAATTTGTTTCTTTAGACGCGGACCTTGTCGAAAGCACCTATCCAAAATGCAAGTCATCGTTAATCGTTGTCGAAGGAATAGATGGACTGAGAGAAAGAGAAAGAAAAGGCTTAGCAATGCATACTATCTTTATGAATAAGGACATGAACGAATATGTATGGACTAGCGCCTAGAATTTCGTACTAGCCGATCCTTCATTCCACTCGCTTATGCTAGCGGGCGAGTGGATGTTTACATCTCTGCCGAGAGGGAAAAAAGGGTTACAATTTACAAAGGGTAATTGCGCGGTGCAGTGCTATATTGGCGTAGTGATATCTAAATAATTGTGTACACTTTAAATATGATATTTACACTTACAAGACTTGTTATTTTCTATTATAAGCTTGAATAATCGGATTTTTTTTCGTTACTCTATGTTTGCTTTTGTGAGCATTCGTAAATTAGTCAAACCAAAAATTGCACTTAATTGTTGGTGGTGAAGGGCATATACATCACGTGACTTCAAACTCACTATGACTATGGCAGCCTCTGCGCATGCGCAAGTCTACCAAAAACAAGATGTGTTTGTGAAACACTGATGCCCCCCAATGGCAACATCTAGGTCAAAGGTCAAGGTCGCAAGGTATACACATGTGAAATATGGTAGCCTTACCTGTTATTGTTCAAAAGTAGTGGGGAAGGTTAAAAAAAAAATTGAGAATGGCAACATCTATGTCAAAGGTCAAGGTCGCAAGGTCAAAAATGTACTGACAGAAAGGTCATGTCACAAGGAATACACATGTGAAATATGGTAGCCGTATCTGTTATGGTTCAAAAGTAATGGCCAAGGTTAAAGTTTTTTTCGAGAATGGCAACATCTAGGTCAAAGGTCAAGGTCGCAATGTCAAAATTGTTGGTACTGACAGAAAGGTCATGTCACAAGGAATACACATGTGAAATATGGTAGCCGTACCTGTTATGGTTCAAAAGTAATGGCCAAGGTTAAAGTTTTTTTCGAGAATGGCAACATCTAGGTCAAAGGTCAAGGTCGCAAGGTCAAACATTTTGGTACTGACAGAAAGGTAATGTCACAAGGAATACACATATGAAATATGGTAGCCGTACCTGTTATGGTTCAAAAGTAGTGGTCAAGGTTAAAGTTTTTTTCGTGCAGACAGGCCAAAAACTACATCTAGGTCAAAGGTCAAGGTCGCAAGGTCAAACATTTTGGTACTGACAGAAAGGTCATGTCACAAGGAATACACATGTGAAATATGGTAGCCGTATCTGTTATGGTTCAAAAGAAATGGCCAAGGTTAAAGTTTTTTTCGAGAATGGCAACATCTAGGTCAAAGGTCAAGGTCAAAAATGTTGGTACTGACAGAAAGGTCATGTCACAAGGAATACACATGTGAAATATGGTAGCCGTACCTGTTATGGTTCAAAAGTAATGGCCAAGGTTAAAGTTTTTTTCGAGAATGGCAACATCTAGGTCAAAGGTCAAGGTCGCAAGGTCAAACATTTTGGTACTGACAGAAAGGTAATGTCACAAGGAATACACATGTGAAATATGGTAGCCGTACCTGTTATGGTTCAAAAGTAGTGGTCAAGGTTAAAGTTTTTTTCGTGCAGACAGGCCAAAAACTACATCTAGGTCAAAGGTCAAGGTCGCAAGGTCAAAAAGTTTGGTACTTACAGAAAGGTCATGTCACAAGGAATACACATGTGAAATATGGTAGCCGTACCTGTTATGGTTCAAAAGTAATGGCCAAGGTTAAAGTTTTTTTGTGCAGACAGACAGACAGACCAACAGACAGACCAACAGACAGACCAACAGACAGACAGGCCAAAAACTATATGCCCCCCGAATCGGAGATTCCGTGGGGGCATAAAAAATGTATTGACACTTTGAACTTTCCATGAGGGAAATGCGATGTCCCTAACAGGCTAACCGGATCAATGAT
This sequence comes from Serripes groenlandicus, assembly GCA_031761405.1. Classification (NCBI taxonomy): domain Eukaryota; kingdom Metazoa; phylum Mollusca; class Bivalvia; order Cardiida; family Cardiidae; genus Serripes; species Serripes groenlandicus. The sequence goes on from JASEVX010000010.1 coordinate 18,745,415, forward strand.
TATGCTTTGAATTTTCCATTAGATGTAAAGGCAAGGTTTTTATTCATTTGAGTGAAAATTCTGGGAGTTCGAATTAAGGCGTAAGAAAGTGAGTGTAAAGAGCTGTGCCGAATGTCACGCTAAACGGTTTTGCATTTTATTTTATAGATATTCTCATTTGATGGGTTTCCCGATACTATTAAATTACCTATATTATTCAGAACTAGACACTTAGAAACAATATCAATTTCAACGAAATTGATGGATACGCAATACGAGCTTTATGAAATGGAAGCATATTGAACCCATTTCCTAGCGCTAAGGTCCATAGTTCAGTCAGTAAAAACTATGATATAGATCAAGGGGTCAGGAGTTTGATTCAGGTCTCGCCTCGACTATTCATGTTTGACGTAGTCATCGTGAATAGCGTAATTCGGCTTTCAGGCTCCAATGGCTAAAATTGTATGCTGAACGTAGTCTGTTACTGTTGCATGGGAAGAAATGTGTGCACAGTACGTTTGAACAGGTAACACGTGGTTAGCTGGACAGACCTCCGTGATATAACAGAAATAGTGCTAACAACGACATTTAATTAACGTAAATGAATCAATCATTTCTCTGCAGATGAAATGCTCGTTGTGAGTTATTACATTTCCGTTTACAAGTTCATCAACCGTGATTATATTACAATTGGGGAAAATTGGTTCCCTTCTGTGTAATGAGGAATGTTGTCAATATCACTACTATAGAATTACTCAATTAAGTTAAGTGCGGGGAACGTGAGAACGGAAGTGGTTCCCAAACCATTTTAAATTGACGACATCCGCTATAATTTCTGCACACGCCCATGACTCGCGATATCGACACATGCTTCCTACATGTATCTTCCTGACTGCAGCAGACGAGTTTTATAACATTATGAAGGCCTCTAATGACAAAGAAATCGTCAGAGTCACGGCGCACGAGAACCGTCATTCGGAATCGGGGACCAGTCCAGATCCAGTTTAGACTGCGCCTCTGCACTGACTCATCTGTCTCTTTCATGTTCGCATTGTATGCATGCATTCACAAACCCCTTTTCCCACATTTCCCACATATCGTAGCGTCTTGACGCCTCTGCAGCAAACGACTTTTAAAATCGTTACCTCGAAACGGAAATCTGGTAACTGATCCCCTAATATTAACAGATGTTGAGGCTTTATCAGCAGACAACTTTCGGAAAACATTTTGGGAATAATAAAACATGCTAAAAACAAACGATTTTTCTTTTCATCACAATGTTCTCACTTCACTTTCATTTATAGAGATGTTCCATAATGTTGCCTAGATGTTTTCAAAATCGTCTGCTGCTGATTTTGTTGTATGTGGGAAAGGGTTAAAAACATTCATATATCTGGAGCAGTCAAGGTTTCTGTACAAGGAATGCGATTTTTTGTTTTGACTGTTCGCATCCTATGCAATATGTAACGGCGATATCTTGAGACTAATATCTGGAGGATATCTAAAACCAAAAACCAACTATAGGAGTACGCAGCTTCATTTTAATTTTGTTGTAATTGTCAACCGTGTCAAAACCTCAAATGGTTGGTTTTCGTGTACCTCTTAACGTTAAACGAAATTTATCATAAGTTTGCTTTGTAAATCTAACATAATGATACATATTATATCGAGGGCTTGGCGTGAAACGGTTGTAACAAAAAAATCTATTTCGAAATCCCTGGTTTAGGGGCAATTTTGATCCCTTTGTAAACAATGCGAATTTAGGTGCCATTGCTCGTTCTGAGCAATGGCACCTAAATTTGCATTGTTTACCAAGAAAAATGATTTAACACTTATAAAGTCTTTATGGCGAGGTGATTAATCTTGGTAAAACAAAATACCAATTCTAGTTACAACCGTTTCACGCCAAGCCCTCGATATATTATTCGACTTTATTGACCTGATCATTACCTTAAGGCAAATATGTCAACCATTATGATGTACATGAAATGTATTCAAATCATAACTGGCCTAGAATTAACCCTTTCCTCATACAAGGTATCTATGGCAGACGCCTCTGCAAACATTTACTAAAACATATGGAAACTCTATCATTACAAGAATAAGTTATAAACGTTGTGACAAAAGGAGAAGTTTCTCATTATGAACGATATTTCCACAAGTCCCACTATTTTCAAGTCATCTTCTGAAGAGACATCAGAAATCGTTTGTATGTGGGAAAGGGTAATAAAGACCCCCACCCCCCTTATCGCCAGACGTGTTTCCTATATAATTATAGTATAGAATAGATTACCCATAATATTTACTCCCACAAAGGTTCAGGGTGACCGGTCAGTTTTGAAGTTGTCGAGTAATAAAAAGAATAGCGATCTATTCCCAGAACTCGTTTTCGATTATTATTTACTGATTATAATATTCTTTTTGAAATATCTGAACTCTTGACTAAGCCTACTTTATCCCTCGTCGGACACTCACGGTTGTTGACTCCGCTACGCTGGTGTCCGACGACGACGACTTTATCATGCAATAACGTGTACTGTTCGGACTCAATTCATATAAGTAACCTGGGAAGAATGTTGTGCGGACTCCAGATGCCAAGAAAATAAAGTAATACACGTAACGTGAGTGAACTGGACGCCGTATTATAACTGAAATACCGCTGAAAATGCAATTCAATTCCTATCAATCAATCAATCACTTTTATTGATATGGACGTCGTGTCAGATGTTGGCGTAAATTAGGATTTATTGATTAATTGATGATTAATCGATCAATTCATTGATAATGGTTTAACGCCTTTTCCAACAATTTTTCAGTCATATCACGGCGACCACCATTTCACCGCATGTCATAGTGACTTTTGTCAAACGTCGGAAAGAATGTTGGCCGAGCTTGGATTCGAACTCGCAACCCCTGGATTGACTACCCGCGTCACTACCGACAGATCTACCGGGGCTCGGCTCGTTAATCAGGAAAACGTACCACTGAACGACATACACTATTTCATAGCATTTGATGCAATAACAGTTGAACTATATTTAAACAGAACAAAGAATCACCCAATCAATCAATGTGTGTATACCACGTGACTTGCATGGTCAGACAGCAATAATTGCTCTTGTTAAGAATGTAAAAACAAGCAATAATTGCTCTTGTTAAGAATGTAAAAACAATGGTACTTTTTTTTGTTTCTTCACCCTTTTTAATCAAACATGGCGCAGTCTACGCCGCTTATAATGTCCTATCTTCGGTGTGTTACAGGAGTTTGATTGGTGTTCTAGTTTTTTCCTGTGTTGATAATGCTCCGGCTGTCGGCGATATTAATAAATTTTAAGAAAAGTTTCATCGAAGTGTTTGAAGAAACTAAACCACTAATAATTAATCAAACTCCGTTGAAAAACCGGAGATAGGGCTCTGTATGCGGCGTAGACTCACTGCGCCATGTTTCATTAAAAATGATGAAAAAATAAAACAGTTACCTTTGTTTTTACTTCTAAACCGAAGTAAAATATTTCTGTCCGCTGTCAAAGTCACGTTGTATACACACACTGAGTACAGACGGGCATAACACATACTTAGTGGAAAGGTCATGAGTAACAATAATGATTATTATTACTTCATGATTATTTGCAGTTCTTAAATACAAGGCTATGCAAACAAACCCTTTTCAATTATTATTCGGCAATATTGACCCGATATTATTTATCGTGTATGTGTTATAAAATTTCATATATTTGTGACTGTTTATATGAAAACCCAATTGTTAAAATAAATGGTCAAACAGTTTGAATATTATAAAACAAATAAGTGCGTCTAATAATATAATATTTTCGCGCAAAGGTCATCATGACCAGGTCAAATTTTTCGAGAAATACCTTTTCCCGTACCACAGGGATAAAGCATCTAATTGAATCGCATGTCGCACTCTGCGTCCACATCTTTTGAATCCGTTTCTGTGATTTTATGCCAGTTTAACTCTTTCACCGCCAAAGGCAATATTGAGGTTTTTGCAAACAATCGTAACGAGCTGTCTCACCTGAAATCAGCATTGTTTGCCTTTTAGTTATCAAAATAGTACAAAATTGTATTACATGAGAAATGGAGACGCCCGATTTTGAACATGGAAGAGTCTACTTTAAACAATTCGGCGCTGAAAGAGTTAATATTCGCAAGAAATAGAACTTGCATGGCATTAATTGCGGTCTGATCTTGAAATCTTGACAAGAGCTTGAATAAAAAGAGCACCGCAAGCCAATTGACGCCCGACCCACACCACGTCATATATAGCACGTCCCTAGATCGATCATAGAACGACAATTCCGTTCGTATAGTACGTCCATCACGTTTTAAGTACGTTGTCACTTCGTCTAATTGCGGGCACCTGATGGTCGCCCGAAAATGTTGAGCAGGCTCAAAGTTCTGGAGCACCTTTTCCGATCAAACCCGTCCGAGTCAGTCCATGAAGTTCGTAAGCAGACCGTACAACGTTGCGTTGATACTACGTCCACTCCGTTTGCACACAGTTTTAATCTTGTTCTGCTACATTTTTAAGAACGATCATAGAACGACAATTCCGTTCGTATAGTACGTCCATCACGTTTTAAGTACGTTGTCACTTCGTCTAATTGCGGGGACCTGATGGTCGCCCGGAAATGTTGAGCAGGCTCAAAGTTCTGGAGCACTATTCCCGTTCAAACCCGTCCGAGCCCGTCCATAAAGTTCGTAAGCAGACCGTAAAACGTTGCGTTGTTACTACGTTGTCCACTCCGTTTGCAGACAGTTTTAATTGATTGATTGATTGATTGGGTTGTAACGCCGTTTTTAACAATTTCTCAGTCATATCACGGCGGCCAGTTCACCTACTCATGTGTTTCCTGGTTTTCTCACACCAGTACTCCACACAACAATTTTCCCAAGCAACTGACTGCTTTCCACATAGACTTAGCCCATTGGTGGTAGACAAAATTACTTGTGTCAAACACACAGTGTTAAGCTTGTTCCGCTACATTTTTAAGAACGTAGTTTACCGATAATAATAACATAAGTGTTGGACATATACAGGGGCGTAGCTTTGCAATAATCAATGTGTAGGCCGTCTCGTGAGAAAATCAACATTTTGGACCCGGATCAGTCTAAGCATGCCACACAAAGCCTACCCGGATAGACACTTTTCGCCTCCTGTGGATTTTCTGTTTCATGAATCACTACTCTATACATCTATCCCCCTACGACGGAAAGTGTCGGCCCGGACCGCAGCTGCATTTTGGGGGCATTTTGAGAAAAGATGTGTAGGCACGTGCCTACAGTGCCTAAAGGGAGCTACGCCCCTGATATATTCTAATAGCTTTATCATAAAACATTATTGTAACGCCTTGTGCGGTTCCCCTTTGAAGGAGGGAATTAAGATTATAAAGGAATAAGAGTTCGAAATAGCCCTCGCAAGACGTAGATCTACAACAGCCCTTTTTTTAAATCCTATAAACATACAAAAACCGGATCAATATCGATACTATTTTGAATATATTCCACGACCATTTTAAAATATTCTCCTCCCCTTTCCATAACAATTACTAAATGTACATGTCCGAAAGAAGCAGAATGACAAGTTTGTAAAGGCAAATTAAAATCATTCGGAAATATTGAAAGTGGCAATGAATCACATGCCGATGGTTTTCATGAAAATTAAAGTTGAATTAAATATCCTTTATTTCTTCAGAATTGTGTTGTGGGGGACTTTAACGAGATCATGGACAATTATTCGTACACAGAACACTGATCATTTGGGAACATTTGTATTGAATGCACGCAATCTACGCATATCATAGCTTGCGAAAGTTTGACGGATTCAAGACCGCAATTTTGTTTCACTTGCATTCTCATTCAAATATGATTGAAAATATAGTTGCATCGAAATACAACCCGTTATATGTCTATACAAAATAAATACTGTATGAATATATACGATTACCATGATAACGTCGATAATTTATTTTATTATACCTCACGTGACTTTGTAATGTTAAATTCTCATAGACTCAACATGGGCAATTTCTTACTGTTTCATGCTAACAGTACGTTTTTGACCGGTTAACAGTATACTGTTACATGGCACACGCGTCTAAAATGTTGGTCATGCACGTGCATGACATCATTTAAACCAATGACGTCACCGTTTAGACGCGCGTGCCATGTAACAGTATACTGTTAACCGGTATATTCATATGTGTGTGTTATATTGTAGTAGATATACCCATGTTCACCTCCCCTATAAAGGTACAGAATAAATTGAATAAACTTGTAATGTTGTTCGGTATAATAAAATAGATATTGCATGGCTTCCAGTGTGACAGTATATGTTGTCAACATTCAGGTAAATACTGTTAACCTCAGCTTCGCCTCGGGTAACAGTATTTTCCTCAGGTTACCAACATACCAGTATCAGGCTATGAAATGTGCCTTGCCCAATGGCACTCCAGCATGACCGCCGCGACAGGGGATTGAACCCCGGACACCTGGTTTCAAACCCCCCGACGCTAACCACTCGTTCCACGGCGGATTCCTAGAAGTTATCACATCTCCGTCGTGTATCCGCAATGGGGTAGAACGGCCTTACATACAGTGTTGAAGTTTGGTAGAGCTCTAAAGGTTTGTAATGGTTCGTACCAATATTGAGAAAGCTATATAATGACAGGTGGATTGGCTTTCTTTTAATGTTTCTTTTAACCCTTTCCCTCATACGACAATTCTGCAGCAGACGACTTTGAACATATTTTGTCAAAAAAATAGAAAATCTCTATAATTGGATGGATAACCTATGACTTAAAGTTGAAAACATTGTGGCTAAAGGAGAAAATGCTCGTTTTGAGCAATTTCTTCTTTGGTCACTATGTTTTCAAAACGCCGCGTCTGCTGCAGAGGCGTCAGAAAGCGTCTATATGAGGGAAAGGGTTAACGCAGTGCAGGTTTGTCTCTTGTCCTTGTGTCTGTCTGTCCATCCGACATTCAGATAACAAAAACACCACTTTGTCCTATAGTATAAAACTAATATATATACAAATTTTAGAATGAACAAATATATTGGGAAAAGGACGCAGCGCATACCAAGGTTTTGTCCCTTTGACCTTGACCTCTGGTCAAACATGTCCAGACTATTGATTCTACACCATTATAATTACGTATACCAGATTCGATGTGTATCTAGGGAAGAGTCTGTGTGGCATACTTAAATTAGCATAATGAGCCGTCCCGCGAGAAAACCAACATAATGATCTCTGCGTAATGTATCGACTCATATCAGCCTGCCCAGACTGATCCGGGCCGACACATTCCGCCTCAGGGGGATACAAGTATAGGGTAATGATTTCTGAAACAAAAAATCTACAGGAGGCGAACAGTGTCTTACCGGGCAAGCCTGCGCGGCATGCTTAGGCTGATCTAGGTCGATATTTTACGCAGAGTCCACAATGTTGGTTTTCTCGCGGGACGGCTCATATATATGATGTCTTCCTGAAACAAATAACAAATGATGTTATTGCATGTTTATCACAATAACACTTACATACGTAAACAAAGCACTGAAAGTGCTGACATCACTAATTGCAGATCATCGATTACATGTGAACATGGATTTGCTGATCAAAAAAGTATAACAATAGAACTTTGTTTATGTCCATACATGTATAGGCCTTATATTGAATGATATAATAGTTGAACGCAAAATACTGTTTACACAGAATGGGGGTCTATTGATATACTAAAATTTGACACCAATTACTTCTCTTAATCAAAGCTACGCTTATCTTCACATAACTTATATATAGAGACTGGAATGCACAGAGGCAGTCCGAGATGTGAAAGAATATGTGAAATGTAACAAGTGAAGACATTGAAGACGAATACCAGATGTCGTTTTAATATGTGATAAATACCAGGCATTAGGTCACCAGTATATCCCTCGATATTACTATACGAGAACAAGCATGCATACATTTATCGGGCATATCAAATGTGAGAATGTGAAAACTTTAAATAATTTAGCAAAATATGTGATATGTGCTCAGATATTGAGAACAATGACTCTTTAATCACCACTCTCGAATTAACTTTAAAACGTTGATGATAGTGTTGTCGTGTGTGTGTGTGTGTGTGCGTAAGTGGATGTATGCGTGTACGTGCGAGCGTACATGATTCAAATGTGTATTATTATTATTAGTCGCCGGGCAGAAGCCCGCGACTTCTATTTTTAATAGGTTTTCGGAAATCACATGGGAGGGGGGATTATTATTAGGAAGAAACACATTTAGATGTCTTGAACATATTACAATTGTGTTTGTTTAAAAACACTAAGTAATGACACATCTAAAATGAAATAAATATTCCGATGTTTTAGGTATTTTCAGTTTCTTTATTTTGACTCGCATTTATGTTTTGTTGTTTTATTTACGAAGACAAAACGGTCCCTATTAGCTAGACTGGTATACTTTATGTTTACACTATATACTACATGTACTCAAAAGGCGATAACTACAAACCTTTACGTCGCAGTCTAATTTGTTTACATACGCGCACCTGCTTGAAGCGTGACTCGCGAAAACCAACTGCGTAGATCAATCTCCTTTGCAGAGAGCCGTCTCTTTACACTTTTTAGATAAGTACAAGACGAATGTTTGTTTGACGCAAAGCGTCAAAGAGAAGCCGCAATATTTCGTTGTACATGTAGAAATAAGAAAGAACATTTTTAAATCCACAAACAATAGAACAATTTAAACTGTAGACTGTAATGCTAATATATTTCTCCTTTTGAAGACTTTTGTTTACTTCAAATTACCTCCCTTTAAAGCAATACCAGGATATTTACCTTGTGATTCGAATAAGATTGACAAACATTGAAATTATATGAATGAATATTATTATTTAAATAAGTAACAACAGCAAAATTAAATTTAAGCCAAGATAAATGTGTATACATTTCGTTATTTGTTTACAGATACCCTAATGTATAGGTATGAATATAAAATTTATAAGCAAATGTTTTCATTTCAACGTTCCTAATGTTTGTATAGGTTAATGAATGTCAAGAATACATAAATAAATCAATGCAGTCTTTTCCGGCGACATTGATGCCTTGCATCAACTTTCTCTTGTTATTATTTTTAATCGCATTTTTGTTTATACATGTATGCATGCTCACATGTGATAACAGTGTTTGTATGACAATTTATTATGCTATGCTAAAGTATCTTTAACTATTCTGTATTCTATTCTTAACCCTCATATAGACGCTTTCTGACGCCTCTGCAGCAGACAGCTTTTTGAAAACATAGTGACAAAAGAAGAAATTGCTCAAAACGAGCAATGTCTCCTTTCGCCACAATGTTTTCCACTTTTAGTCATAGGTTATCCATTCAATTATAGAGATTTTCCATTTTTTGACAAAATATGTTCAAAGTCGTCTGCTGCAGGATTGTCGTATGAGGGAAAGGGTTAAGTATGTGCATCTGCTATCTGGGTAGTTCCCGTTTAGCACGTCTACTGGTTTACAGTGGAGTTTAGCACGTATACTGGTTTACAGTGGAGTTTAGCACGTCTACTGGTTTACAGTGGAGTTTAGCACGTATAATGGTTTACAGTGGAGTTAAGCACGTCTACTGGTTTACAGTGGAGTTTAGCACGTCTACTGGTTTACAGTGGAGTTTAGCACGTCTAATGGTTTACAGTGAGTTTAGCACGTCTACTGGTTTACAGTGGAGTTTAGCACGTCTACTGGTTTACAGTGGAGTTTAGCACGTCTACTGGTTTACAGTGGAGTTTAGCACGTCTACTGGTTTACAGTGGAGTTTAGCACGTCTACTGGTTTACAGTGGAGTTTAGCAGTTATTTGTTACGCAATTAACACATCATTATACATGTCATATCAAAATCAAACTAAGGTCTCTGCATAACAATAACATTCATTCATTCATATTTATTGGCAATCAGCAATATTTTTGCCTTTGGCCATTTACAAAATAATTATATGGCAAAGACAGACATAATACATTAAAACATAAAATTACATACAAATACAAACAATATAATGTTATTAACATTAAGAAACAGCAGTATCATCAATGGTATTTTTTTCTAATTGACATAGCTTCCTTGATATATTGATAATAACAAATATATTGAGAGTCCAAATCAGAAATAAGATCCCCTGTAATCCAGTGTAATCTAAAAGTTTTCCCAAAACAACTGAACATGTTCATTATCCAATAAGAGACGTCTCGGTGGTGAGGAGTGTCCGCCTCAGGTGCTGGAGGTTGCGGTCCAAAGTAGTGGCTTTCCCTCTTTAGCGATCAGGCGATGTGTGGTTATAATTACGACTGACTCGCTGGTGTCATTAAAAATGGACCAGTAGTAACTTACACAGGAAACGTCGTGATATAACTGAAATAGTGTTTGAAGCGACACAAAACACAATACAAACAAACAAACAAACAAATCATTTTCCAATAGGGTTTCAAAAAGAACTTCGTAAAAGCTAACCCCTGCACCTGATTATTTCAAATAACGGGAAAATGTATACCCTCCAATACCTTTCATATGATTTCTAAAAATAGCGTAGAAATATTTTGTTTCATTTTCAATTCTGTAAATCCTATATTTCAACAGCACATTTCTTCGGACATCGTTCTACTGCGTAAGTGATGTCAAATCAAATCAACTTTCCGGCTGATATCCTAACAAGCTACCGCGTTTTATTTTTTGAGACAAGGACTATTCTGGCGGTATGATAACGGAGGGTTATGGACTAGGCTGGAAACAGTATTTTATTTTTAAATATTCCACAGATCTATTCATGTATTTTTATTGACATCTCAAGACATCTCTCTCTGAACCCAAAATTGAGTTCAGTAATGGAGAGCTACTGTAGAAAGAGATATTTGAAGAAATTCACTGCCGATATTGTAATAAGATTTTAACCCTTTCCCTCATATAGACGCTTTCTGAGGCCTCTGCAGCAGACGGCTTTTTGAAAACATAGTGACAAAAGAAGAAATTGCACATAACGTGCAATTTCTCCTTTTGCCACAATGTTTTCCACTTTTTGTCATAGGTTATCCATTCAATTATGCAGATTTTCTATGTTTTGACAAAATACGTTCAAAGTCGTCTGCTGCAGAATTGTCGTATGGGGGAAAGGGTTAACAATAGGGACTGATTCCAGTCTAGATTTTGACTTTTGCTACAATGTTTTCCACTTTTTGTCATAGGTTATCCATTCAATTATGGAGATTTTCTATGTTTTGACAAAATACGTTCAAAGTCGTCTGCTGCAGAATTGTCGTATGGGGGAAGGGGTTAACAATAGGGACTGATTCCAGTCTAGATTTTGACGACTGTCTTCAGAAATCGCCTAATATGGCAATTGGCTCTGACGAGCCCATTGCTAAAAAGGTAAGGATTAGGTCTACATCGTGGATTTATTTACTTTCTCTGATTAAATAGTCTCTAGTTGATTTAGCAGCTAAAAATAGATGAGCCAGTGCATGGGATTGGCATTTAAGAACAGTGTTAGTTCTGATCAAACTGTTCATCTACTCTGCTCTTATGATCATAAGCTTCTTACAAGCTTTTGAATGTAATAATTGAGCCGTCCCACCAGACAACCAACATTGTGGACTCTGCGTAAAGTATCCACCTGGATCAGCCTCAGCATGCTGCGCAATCTTACCAGGACATACACTTTTCGCCTCCTGTGGATGTTCTGTTTCAGGAATCATTACTGTATACATCTATCCGCTTGAGACGGAATGTGTCGGCTCGGATTAGCCTGTGCATGCTGATCTGGGTCGATACATTACGCAGTCTATAATTTTGGTTTTCTCGAGGAACGGTTTGTATGTGAACAGTGTATATCTAGATCAGAATGTGTGGATGCACAGGTTAATTGGAATATATAATGTTTACAAAAGCCAACGTGTACGTTTTCGTTAGCACTGGCTCATGGACAATTTCTTACTGTCTCATGCTAACAGTACGTTTTTGACCGGATAACGGTATACTGTTACATGGCACGCGCGTCTAAAATGTTGGTCATGCACGCACGTTCACGTGCATGACGTCATTTAAAACAATAACGTCACCGTTATAATTCAACTTTACAAACGGCATTTTCAAACGACTAGATCTACTTATAAATGTAAACAAACAGTTTGTTTCGATTTCGGAAGCAGATTTATCAACTCTAGATACACAATTTAAAACATTTACAGAACTTTCAAATAAAAATTTGTCGAGAAAAAATACCAATAGAAAAACATATTTTGATAAATTATTATTTTAATACGAAGCTTTGAAAAATCGTCTTTTCTCTATAATGAAGGTATAATAAGTGAATGAAAATGTTGTGGCAAAAGGTAAAATTACTCATTTTGAAATTTCTCCTTTTCCTACAATGTGTTCAATAGTCGTCTGCTGCAAATGTGTCAAAATGCGTCTATAGCTAGGAAAGGGAAAGGGATAAAACAGAAGAGTATAGACCAAAAGCTCGATTTTTATGCAACAAGGAATTTTAAATAACGTTACATAAAACATGGACTTTTAAGAAACCATCATGATAACGTTAAATATTTTGAAAACGATCTTGTAATACAGAAATGCTGCAATATGTGCGCCTCTTGAGTGTACAAATTGGCCATGCCTGAGTGAACACCTGTGTTTTTACCTGCAATACACAAATCTACCTGTTTATGTCACATGACCCGACACATACTCGGAACGAAGCGGAACACGTATCGTAGCGCCACCTAGGATCGGGCGAAGGCGACATTTGTCAAAGGACTTTTTTTTGTTTTTATGGATTCGGTTGGATATTAAACATGAAATTCGAGTGATTTCGGTGGATTTTAACCGGGGATCGTACGCACCATTAAGGTAGGTTTTAACGTACGTGATGTATTGTTTACCTGGTCGATGCTAACAGCTTTGACTCACCTGTAATTAGCAGGAATGTCGACCGGTGGCCTACTTTAATCTATTCAGACCAACATTTTGTTTTGGTCTTGGTTTGCGGATTTAAGTTGTTGTAAGATCGAAAACCAAGACCACTTTGTTTCAGATTCAATCAGTAATACCTATTGTATTAATTTTTGGTATATAAATGGAACTTTGATGTATGTTTTAACAGTGAAAAAGTTGTTTGAACTTTGGTGACTCAGTTGTGTAGACACTGGGTGTGTACGTCTTTAAATGTGAGTGGGTGGAGAGAGAGGGTCGAAATAAAATCTACAACATCTATCACCGTTCACTATCAGAACTATAGTAGATATTTTCTGTAATTCTTTTACTGGCAGGATCTTACCAAAAACACGGATTAAATATGGAAAAGGTAGCTACAGTTTTATTTGTTACGGTTTTAAAGTTCATTTCCTGTTTATGTTTTTATACAACGTTTACCTGCTAAAACACTGAAGGAATAACAACAGACGACCTTGGTTTCAGTAGATGTAACCCTTTCCCACACACTCAAAATTGCAGTCAATGACTTTGAAAACATGAAGGAAAAAGCATGGAAAATCTCTCATTATGCCTGTAGATGAGCAATTTCTTCTTTAGCCACACTTTTTCAAATCCCATCTGCTGCAGATGCGTCAAAGTACGTCTGCATGTTGGATACAACTGAGTCTAGCCCTTTCCCTCATAAAGACGCTTCCTGGCATATCTACAACAAAAGTCTTTTGAAAACATTGTGACATAAAAGAAGAAATTGCCCATAATGAGCTATGTCTCCTTTTGCCCCAATGTTTTCAACTCTATTAAACGAATAATGTTTAATTTTTTGAGGTTTTACCTTCTTTTTAACCAGAGGTTTTTTAAAAGCTATCTGCTGCAGAATTGCTGTTTGTGGGAAATGGATATATTATATTAGTCTCAATATTTTGACTTACATGTGATATCGTCCCAGATGTCCGGGATTGTCTCGGAAATCGTATCTCTGTCCCGGAGTCCCTGAGGGACGTATGTTTGTCCCGGAAATCATAACAAACGGTAAAAATAAAATTTAGACCCATAATTTTACTTATCAAAGTAAGCCTGTATGGGAGGCTGGTCTCGACATGCTCCACGCAGTAGTACACAGGACATTTTGACACTAATCAGTTAATTGGTATGTGTGTCTGTGTGGTCATCACCAATCATCTGCTAATTGATTTTATGGGCCATTACAGTGCACATGTACTTATATACTTGTTTTATATGGACCTTTTCCTGGAAACATACATCTTTTGATGCCTCTAGATTGTAGGCTTGCATGTAAACATATTGTGGAGAAAGTAGAAACTCATGGTCAATCAAGCTCTTCTTTTCCCACAATGGTTTTAAATTGAGATAAATATCTGAACCCTTTGAGGGTATAACATATTGAAAGAAACAATTGTAACAGGATAGAATACTCAGTACACAATTGGTCAAAATGTATACATGTTTCATTTAAGCTTGAAAGATTCCTTCAGACTCATTTTAAATAATCTGTATCAAGACGAACATTTAATTGTCACAAGAAATCTGACATAAGTTAATCAAATGCTTCGAAAACATTGTTAAAACCCCCCAGAATTATTAGACATATTGAAGACACTGTAGACAACATTGTATATATATTTTTGGAATTAGTAGACATGTTGTAGACACCGTGTGAAGGTTTCTGTGAGAACTTATGTTATTTATCCTTTCCAACATACAGCAAATGACTTTGAAAATATATAATTACAAATTACTGAACAAAGTTGTAAACATTGTGATAATTTAAGGAGAAATTGTTTCTTTGAGCAAAATGTTCTCCTTTTGTAATACTGTTTTCAAAAATTGTCTGATGCAAAATGTGTATAAAGGTGAGAAAAGTTGAATTAACCCTATCCTACTTGCAAACAAATTTTAACACATCTGCTGCAGATATCCTTTATAAACTTTGTGTCTGCAGCAGATTTGTTGTAATAGTATGTGGGTAAGGTTTGAAGTGATATTTTTTTTCTGTTCCTAATTTTTTTCTCTCAGCTTACAGGATATCATTAATTTTGATACAGGGCTCTAGATAAGGCAATTATAAGTATTAACCCTTTCCCTCATATAGACGCTTTCTGCCGCCTCTGCAGCAGACATGTAGAATGTAGACAGGGTTTTGTTGCCCAGAAAGTCTAGATACATTATAAAGAATGAACCGGTCTTCCCCTAATGATATCTCTCCTATTACCAAACTAAACTCACTGAGACGACTCTTTGAGTACCTACAGCATAGCTTTGAAAGTCAAAAAAGAATGTTTGAACCCTTAACTCTTTCTGCAGCAGACGACTTTGAACATATCTTGTCGAAAAAAAGAAAATCTCTTTAATTGAATGGATAACATATGACTAAAAGTGGAAAACACTGTGACCGGTTCATTCTTCTGTATCTAGACTTTCTGGGCAACAAAACCCTGTCCCATATTCAACAAATTTGCAACACTTAATTTCAAAAACAACTAGGTCAGGTACAAAATATAATATTTAGTAAAGAAGTAGAAAACATTGTGGCAAAACTTGTCTGCAAAATGTGTTAATTTTCAATGTCAAAGACAATTTTGCTGTATTTTCTATTTACCAAAACCTTTGTTATGGGTTCTATTTAGAATTATCACTTTCTATTTTATTGACACTTATATACCCACAAACAAAAGTCAGGGTGTATCATTGAAGATAAACAAGAGTTGCTGCAAGATGCAGCAGTTCGATGTTAGCGCGGGAATCAGCATTTTATCGATACGGCTAAAGAAATACTGTTTGATTCGAAAAACACGAAACCCGCTTTTAAATATATGATATAAATATATGATAACAATAGTTTTTAGTTAAATACATAAATCGAAAACAGAATTACCTTTTCCCAATGTGTTGACCTCGACCTCCCAAAATGATTGTAAACATTTGTCTGTGCATGTGTGTCCTTTTTTTCCTTTTATATATTCTTAAAATCGCAAAATTTAGCACAATAACTTCGCATTTATATAAAATATTCCCATTTTCCTGTTATTAACCCCGGTGGTTCCAAGTGATGTTACATATATTCCACTCTGGTTATATTGCTTGGATTCAGTTGTGTGACTTCGGGTCGAAGTCAAGAGAAAATAGGGAGAAATGTAACGGAAGCGGGTATAAATATCACTTCTACAGCCTTGCTTTGGAAGCTGGCTTTTATAGCGACGTTCAGGTAGAGTCACTGGTTGACCTTTTCGTAAAGTTAAGCAACGTTCATCGCGGTTAGTGCCTGGATGGGTGACCCGCTATAGCTTAACGCCGGTACACGTTAAACTATGGTTTTAATTTACATTTTAATTATAAAAAAATTACTCGCATACAAACTTGAACGAGAACAAGTCTAGTGACGAACTGCTATATATATATATATACACTAGTGCTGAGGCACCCGCGCAATAATCACCTCGGAGAATTAATAAATTGATAAGTGTAAATCTTACTCCTTCCTTGGCTGACGATATACCTTATTTATAATTTAAATTCATGCTTTATTGTATACTTGTCAAATTATGTATTTGCATCTGATCAATCATGCACGTTTAATATAAATGTTTTTATGATCCCTGAAAATATAATTCTTTGTTTGTTGGGGTGTGTAATTATGTGTCTAGTCTTTCAACGTTTTTGTGAATGCGTCTGTGGTGTAATGGTAGAGTGTCTACCTTGGTGCAGAGGTCACAGGTTAGATCCCCAGTCTGTTAATACCATAGACTTTAAAAATGGTAGTAATGGCTACAATTCTTGGTGCTCAGGGTTGCCAGGTTAGCATTACGACTGACTGACTGGTGTCAGGATAAATGGACAAGTAGTACTGGTATCTTACCCAGGAATCACTGTGATATAGTTGGAAAATTGTTGAAAGCGTCATAAAATATTAAACAATCAACTTTCCATGTTTAAATTTCTTGTCTTTTTCTAGCATAGTCTGGGTGGAATACAATTTAATTTGATAGACATCTTTAGTAGGCTGCGTACCAATTGGAACATACATAATATTATGATCAACTTGTAAAGATTTATCATTGTTTGATAGAGTTAACCCTTTCCCTCATACGACAATTCTGCAGCAGACGACTTTGAACATATTTGTCAATAAATAGAAAATCTCTACAATTGAATGGATAACCTATGACTAAAAGTGGAAAATATTGTGGCAAAAGGAGAAATTGCTCGTTTTGAGCAATTTCTTCTTTTGTCACTATGTTTTCAAAAAGCCGTCTGCTGCAGAGGCGTCAGAAAGCGTCTATATGAGGGTAAGGATTAAGGCCCTTTGATATTTTACAATCCATTCTGTGAGCTTGTAATTAACAATTTCTCCTCGTGCCACTTAGTCTTCTACTCCGTTCAATAATTTGTCTTTCGTTCAAAGAATTTGCTTACTTTTATTGTTGCTTATTTGTGTTCGAAGACGACTGCTGCATATAGTTTCTTAACCCTTTCCCTCATATAGACGCTTTCTGACGCCTCTGCAGCAGACGGCTTTTTGAAAACATAGTTACAAAAGAAGAAATTCACAAAACGTGCAATTTCTCCTTTTGCCACAATGTTTTCAACTTTTTGTCATGGGTTATCCGTTCAATAATGGAGATTTTCTATGTTTTGACAAAATACGTTCAAAGTCGTCTGCTGCAGAATTGTCCTATGAGGTAAAAGGGATAGACTTTAAAAATGGTAGTAATGGCTACAATTCTTGGTGCTCAGGGTTGCCAGGTTAGCATTACGACTGACTGACTGACTGGTGTCAGGATAAATGGACAAGTAGTACTGGTATCTTACCCAGGAATCACTGTGATATAGTTGGAAAATTGTTGAAAGCGTCATAAAATATTAAACAATCAACTTTCCATGTTTAAGTTTCTTGTCTGGGTGGATTATAGACATCTTTAGTCATCATCACCTCTGCAATCTATCTTGGAAACAAAATCCATTCAATTATGGAGATTTTCTATTTTTTGACAAAATACGTTTAAAGTCGTCTGCTGAAGAATTGTCGTATGAGGGAAAGGGTTAATATGAGGGAATGGGTGGGTAAAGGCTGATACAGCTGGCTCTGATACAGCCGGCTGTAGTTTGACTTTCATCAACATTCATCATCACCTCTGCAATCTATCTTGGAAACAAATGTTTGCTTATATTGAATGTAATCCAAATACAATCCTTCATCGAAGTGCAACCATAACTCTATCCTCTTTACAGACATTTACTTCTCTTACCTTTGCAGAAGACTTATTTTGAAAATAGTCTGGGGAAAAAGGAGAAATTAATTGAAATGAGCACCTTTATGTTTTCATGTCTGTATTAGATTGATTCTTTCATTTATTAAAATGTTAGTAAGTTAACAACTTTTTTTCTCAGGTGTTTTTTTTGGAACTGTCATGGCTTTGAAAGTATCATTACCAGGTGAACCATTTACATATAAATTCCTAGATCTGTCTTCATCCTTTCCCATATACAGCAAATCTGCTGCAGACAACTTTTAAAACATCTAGTCAAAAATATGGAAACTTTATAGAAAGGAAAGTATAATTATTGAACGGAGTTGAAAACATTGTGACAAAAGGAGAAATTGTTGGTTTTGAGCAATTTCTTCTTTTTGTCACAATGTTTTCAAAAGTTGGAAACTGTCTATATAGATGTGGGAAAGTGTTAACCCTTTCCCTCATACGACAATTCTGCAGCAGACGACTTTGAACGTATTTTGTCAAAACATAGAAAATCTCCATAATTATGACTAAAAGTGGAAAACATTGTAACAAAAGGAGAAATTGCATGTTTTGTGCAATTTCTTCTTTTGTTACTATGTTTTCAAAAATCCGTCTGCTGCAGAGGCGTCAGAAAGCGTCTATATGGGGGAAAGTGTTAATCCTTTCAAACCTGTAGATGCATTTTTACGGAGGTGCAGCAAATTAAAGGCATTAGAAAGAAAATTGAAATCATTGTGGCAAAAGGAGAAAAAAGCTGATGATGATCAATTTTTAGGTCGACTTTTGAAAAAACGAGAGCTATTGTCATGAACCTGGTGGCGGCGGTGGCATGGTCGTCCGGTTAAGGTTTTTTGTTGGCGGCGGCGTGGTCGCCCGGTTAAGGTTTTTTGTTCAGCTCAGCTTTTTTTCTGTTTTCTATCAGTCGAGCGTCTGTGCCGTACGCGTAGCTCTAGTTGTTCTTTTTGGTGCAATGTTTTCAACTTTATTCAATAATTATTATACTTTCACTGATAGGGATTTTCCATATTTTTGAGGCGAATTTTTGTTTTCAAAGGTTTCTGCTTCATGCATGCAGAATTGTTGAATGTGAGATGATTTATGTTAATTTAAAGTATCTGAGAATTTATAATCAATTGAGATGTTTATGATTTGCGATCATGAACTTTTACATGCAAATGAAACATCATAGATTGCATAATGACACGAGTCACAGTTATCAAATCCTTACACATTTTCTTCATACAGAGAATTTTTCATGCATTTGAAGCAGCCAAATTTTGTAAAATGACGAATTGTTTAACACTTTGCCTCATATATACACTTTCTGCCACCTTTGCAGCAGACAACTTTTGAAAACATTGTGGCAAAGGTTAAATTGCTCACGATGAGCAATTTCACCATTTGCTACAATGTTTTCAACTCCATTTAAAAACTAGAGATTGCTTTTTTGAAAAAGCGCTTGTCTATTTGTATGGTCGTAGGGGAGGAAAAGAAATGATGGAGATGAATTTTTTAGTTTTGGACTGGAGATGAAGCAACAGTGACAATCCTCAGTTATTGAGCGGAAACCGTTTTTCAGCTGAGGGTTACCATGACCTTGGTCTTTGACCTAGTGACCTCAAAATCAATAGGGGTCATTTGCTGCTGGTTACCAACCTGCACACCAAGTATGAAGTTCCTGGGCCCAAGTAATCTTCAGTTATGGAGCGGAAACCATTTTTCAGCCAAAGGTCACCGCGACCTTGACCTTTGACCTACTGACATCAAAATCAATAGGGGTCATCAACAGGTTAGGACCAAACTGCACACCAAGTATGAAGTTCCTGGGTATAAGCGTTCTTGAGTTATTGAGTAAAACACATTTTTCAGCTGAAGGTTACCGTGACCTTCGACATTTGACCTTGTTACCTCAAAATCAAACAAATTCAATAAAGGTCATTTACTGGTTAGGACCAACCTGCACACCAGGTATGAAGTTCCTCAACATAAGCATTCTTTAATTATTGAGAGGAAACCATTTTTCAGCTGAAGGTTACCATGACCTTGACCTTTAAGCTAGTGACCTCAAAATCAATAGGGGTCATCTACTGGTGGTGACCAACCTGCACACCAAGTATTAACTTCCATGGCCAAAGCATTCTACAGTTATTAAGCAAAACAATGTTTCAGCTCATTGTCACTATGACCTTTCAGCTCAAGGTCACTGTGACCTTGACTTTGACCTCAAAATTAATAGGGTCTTCTACTGGGCATGGCCAACCTGCATATACCAAGTATGGAGTTCCTCGGCCCAAGCGTTCTTCAGTTATTGAGCGGAAACCATTTTTTACCTCACAAGGTCACAATGACCTTGACCTTTGACCTTCTGACATCAAAATCAATAGGAGTCATCTACTGGTCATGACCAACCTGCATACAAAGTATGAAGATCCTATGCCCAAGCGTTCTTCAGTTATTGAGCGGAAACAAGTGTGACGGATGTGACCTTGACCACTGTGACCTTGACCACTGTGACCTTGACCTTTGACCTAGTGACCTTAAAATGAATAGGGGTCATTTACTGGTGGTGATCAAAATCAATAGGGGTCTTTTACTAGGCATGGCCAACCTGCATACCAAGTATGCAGTTCCTCAGCCAAAGTGTTTTTCAGTTATTGAGCGGAAACCATTTTTTACCTCACAAGGTCACCATGACCTTGACCTTTGACCTTCTGTTATCAAAATCAATAGGGGTCAGCTACTGGTCATGACCAACCTGCATACCAAGTATGAAGTTCCTACACCCAAGCGTTCTTCAGTTATTGAGCGGAAACAAGTGTGACAGATGGAAGGACGGAAGGAAGGACGGACGGAACGGGCAAAAACAATATGTCACCCCCATGTAATTGGGGAGACATAATTAAACTGTCATTAATGGAGATTTTTCACATTTTTAGATATCTTCAAAGTCATCTTCTATAGATTTGTTGTATGTGGGAAGGGGTTAATTCTTTCAAATGAGCAATTTATCCTTTTTCCATATAATGTTTCAACATCCAAGACTGTACTAGGACTTTAACCATTTCCAGATTGCATAGCCTAGCTGTATAGTACAGGCAAAGTCACCCACTGGGATCATATAATATGTGTTCTGTTACAGTGATAATAAACTGAAATACTGTTAAAAAAGGTGTTACACTAATGAGCAGTTCACCTTTGGCCACAAAGATTTCAAAAGTTGTCTGCTGCTATAATGCATCAACATGTATCTGCAGGTGGGAAAGGGTTAATTAAAGTTTATATATATATGATTATTGGATAGAGTTGAAAATATTGTGGTTAAAAACGCCTTTAGGCGAAATTGCACAATGTTTTCCAAATGTTGTCTGCTTCAAATGCGTCAAAATAAGTCTTATTGTGGGTAAAGGTTAACCCTTCCCCTCATACAGAATCTGCAGCTGTGGACTTTTGAAAACATTCTGGCAAAAGGATAAATTGCTCCATTTGCCACAATGTTCTTTTTAATTGTTTTTAATATTTATGATATTCTTTATAGAATTATTCTTTATTTCCCCTACTTTTGCCAAGATATTTTCCTTTTTTGTTTGTTGTACGTGACAAAGGGTTTACGCTGCAAAGGGTTAAAGAAATGTTCAAATGTGAATTTTCCCCTTACAATATTCAAAGTCAATATTTAAACACCTTGAATTACAAGGCAAGCTAGGTCAGTGGATTTCAGATTGATTGGACATTTTTTTAGCTGTCTTTACCAAACCTCATTTGATCATTTTAAAATCATCTGCTGTTAAACAACTGACAAGGTTAATCTTACACTGGGAATACTTGGATGTTTTAAAAAAAACCTTGTTGGAAAAGGAGAACTTGCTCCTAATTAGTAATTTGTGCTTTTAACAATTAATTCTTTATTCTTTATTTTAAAAGGGAAAGGGTTTGTGTTTCAACGACCTCCTGTAGTTTAGTTGCTTAACCCTTTCCCTCATATGACAATTCTGCAGCAGACGACTTTGAACATATTTTGTCAAAAAATGGAAAATCTCTATAATTGAATGGATAACATTTGACTAAAAGTGGAAAACATTGTGGCAAAAGGAGAAATTGCTCGTTTTGAGCAATTTCTTCTTTTGTCACTATGTTTTCAAAAAGCCGTCTGCTGCAGAGGCGTCAGAAAGCGACTATATGAGGGAAAGGGTTAACTCTTGCCTCAAAGCATATATTACAAAATATATATCTTTTCATTTTACTCCCAAGTTTTCAAAGACAAAATTTAGATGATGAAATATCTGTAAAATAGGTCCGTTATCTTTCCATGCCATGAATTTATTGGTTATAATTTTTTTTCCAATGTATCGATATCAAACTGGGTATATATATGCTACTTATAATGTAGGTAGCATATGAGTTTATGATCTGCACATGTATACTGCAGAAGAACCCCTATTCTGGCATACATATTATTTTACAAGTTTAATTCCCCTTTTGTATTGCCTTTTTTCCCTTGGTCAGATTCACTTTCAAACTTGCAACACTCTGAAAACTTGCAATCAGAAGAATGGAACAATACAAGGGACATAACTCTAGCATGCATATCCCCCATTTTATCAATGCATCTACTTTGGTCCCGTTTAATGAGAGGTCCTAAGGCTGGTTTTAGTCAAGACAGTCTTAAATCTGACCATATTCATAAAACAGGCCATTAATTGGCCTTGGTATGAAGTTAGTTTTTGACCTGCACATTTTTAGTGCACAAGAACTATAATTCTAGCATGCATACTTGCGCAATAACATCCCCTTGTCACCTGTTTTGTCTGACCATTTTATCACCTATTGCCAAAATACCTGCAGGTGACATATGTTTTTGTTCGAACACTCTTGTTGTAATTTAAAAATTAGAAAAGAATTTTGGAAATGAATTTTAATTGTTAGCCTGTAACATACAAGGACTAGCATTTTTCCTGTTCTCCATGATTGTTGGCCGGATTGCTCTAGCAATTCCGGTCTATAGATTGGCGATGTCCGTCTGTCTGTCTGTCTGTCAACAAACTTGAAACTTTGCCTGAAGGTAACCAGTCACAAGTTCTATTGATTTCTATGGTTACTTTGAACTTGACCTTGGTTTGTCGATTTTCAAGGTCAAATTGCCGACAATCCGGCCTTACCGTCTTCAGTGGTTTCTTGTTTCTTAATGGTGTACTAAGCCAGTGAGTGAGTTTGTTGGATGTATTTCAAAGTTTAAATACATGATATGTTTAAAACCTATATTATAATTTGAATATGGTAATTTAACTTATATAAAATTAACATTAGCTTATAATATTACTAAAAAAGAAATCAAATATATATTGTACTGTAGAAGAGGTTTTTGTTAAAAAATATTCACTGCATTTAAAGCTAGATTGTGATAAATGTCAATGTGTCATGTTCTGGTATTGGGAGAGAAGAGACAGTTCATTTTATTGTGATGTTCAGGAAATGTCGCCACTTATGGATAATGCCGCTTCACGCATAAATCCATTTTTTACAGATAAAGCAAGGGACACACTTAGATCTTTGTGATTTATTAAAGAGATTCTTCAAATTTAAACATTTTCCCACATATAGACACTTTCTGATGCCTCTGCAGCAGAAAACTTTTGAAAACATTGTGGTAAAAGAAGAAGTTGCTCATAATGAGGGATATGGGCAAGTTTAACCCTTTCCCTCATATGACAATTCTGCAGCAGACGACTTTGAACGTATTTTGTCAAAACATAGAAAATCTCCATAATTGAATGGATAACCTTTGACTAAAAGTGGAAAACATTGTAGCAAAAGGAGAAATTGTACGTTTTGTGCAATTTCTTCTTTTGTCACTATGTTTACAAAAATCCGTCTGCTGCAGAGGCGTCCGAAAGCGTTTATATGAGGGAATTTAGGGGGGCAAATTTTCCCCCAAGACTCGCTCTAGGCACGACACGTGAAATGATCATGAGGAATTTTGGCCCTTTTCCCACAGTAGCCCTCTTATTATCCATCCAAACCTGTTGTCATTGGTTCTATAACTGGGACAATTCTTCTGATTAACCAAGACATAGGGTTATGGATGGGTTATAAAAAAAGATGCTGCAAAGGTTAGGAAAAGAATTTTTGGCTCTGTAGAAGACATTTATTTCCCATGTGGATTGTGACTGTTGCATGCTCAATTATCATTAGTTAACCTCCTTTTCCAACCTACAGCAGACGACATTTTATGAATATTGTGCAACAAAATAAAAAAAAATGCTCTTTATAATGCGCAATTCCACCTTTTGCTACGGTGTTTTCACAAATTTGTCTAGATGTTTTCAAAGTTGTCAAAGCTGCTCCAGATTTGTTGTTTGTGGAAAAGGGTTAACCCTTTCCCTCATATAGACGCTTTCTGACGCCTCTGCAGCGGACAGCTTTTTGAAAACATAGTGACAAAAGAAGAAATTGCTCAAAACGAGCAATTTCTTCTTTTGTCACAATGTTTTCCTCTTTTAGTCATAGGTTATCCATGCAATTATAGAGATTTTCTATTTTTTGACAAAATATGTTCAAAGTTGTCTGCTGCAGAATTGTCGTATGATCGAGGGAAAGGGTTAATATAAGGTCTTTTGTAGACAGCGAAAGGTACTAAATGATTCAATATTGTGTGAGACTGGAAACACATTAATTAATACAGCTAATTTTTTCTGTATTTCAATTCATACAAAATAGTCTGCTGCTGAAACGTCTTCTGCTTGTTCTTGCTAGAAATCACAGAATGTATCTCATTAGATAAAGAATACTTATGCACTCCTACAATGTTGAGTAATGATATAGCTGTGTTGGCAACGATGAGGACTATGTGTCCTGGGGTCATGAATTTAAATCCTCTGCCTCTGGCATATCTGTTTCCTGATGATTGACTTGCGTACTTTGTCTTCCTTCATCACCTTGGTAGTATGATGATGGTGGTATACAGTTTCTGCCTCGGGTGTGGGAGGTCTCCCATCTGATACCTGAGGCCGGGTTATACCGAAGACTTTAAAAATGGTAGAACAATGCCGCTGCCCTCCTTGCCGCTAAGGATTGCAAGGTTTAAGCATTACGACTGACTGGCTGGTGTCAGGATAAATGGACCAGTCTTTCTGGTAACTTACCAAAGAAACGCTGTGATATAACTCAAAAATGACTGAAAGCGGTGTAAAAAACCAAACAATCAAACCACCAACATGCTTAACCCTTTCACTCATATAGACGCTTTCTGATGCCTCTGCAGCAGACAGCTTTTTGAAAACATAGTGACAAAAGAAATCAAAGCGCCAATGGCACTGTAGTGGCGATCGTATTCATATATTGCAACAACTACAAAATAAAGCGTTCAAAATATTTATAAAAACCTTTCGGAATTTCCAGATTTGATAAAATTCCAGCTTCCCGTTTTTAGGTCGGTATAGCTAGATACCGAAAACAACTTTTTATATGACTCATAAAGGTCTCAACGGGTGTTCTACACACCGGCTATTGTTTGTTGATAGAGTTGGAACATTGTGAGAATATGTATGAGTTGAAAACATTGTGATAAAATGTGAAATTTCTCATTTTATCACAATGTAAGATATAGCATTTGTATGACTTGAAAACATTGTGAGAAAATGTGAAATTTCTCATTTTATCACAATGTAAGATATAGCATTTGTATGAGTTGAAAACATTGTGAGAAAACGAGAATTATCACAATGTAAGATAGAACAGTTGTAAGAGTTAAAAACGTTGTGAGAAAATGATGATAGAATAGTGAAGAGTTGAAAACATTGTGAGTAAATTATGATAGAATAGTGAAGCGTTGAAATCATTGAGAAAATGATGATAGAATAGTGAAGAGTTGAAAACAGTGTGAGAAAATGATGATATAATAGTGAAGAGTTGAAAACATTGTGAGAAGAACAGTTTTAAGAGTTGAAAACATTGTGAGAAAATGATGATAGAATAGTGAAGAGTTGAAAACATTGTGAGAAAATAATGATAAAATAGTGAAGAGTTGAAAACATTGTGAGAAAATGATCGCTAATACTAGAACACTGTAAGAGTTGAAAACGTTGTGAGAAAATGTCATTTTCGTAGGACAATATCTTTTCTAAAAAAATGTTAATCAATCATTTGTTCCTAATTTAAAAAATTATGAAGACATACAACTATAAAAATGAAGTTTTTTAAAGTAAAACATATTTTTATTAGAAAATACTTACCAGTCATTTAATACCTGATATATCATCTCTATACACCTTAATTATCCAAAAAAAACGCCCACGTTAGCATATCCCTCACGTATCCGTGACATACACGGCCGCCCGGAAGTACAGGCGCGCACGTGAGCGGGTAGTCACTTTTCATTCACCGTTAAGTATTGGTGACGACGCGGGGCTGGGAGGTGGGACTCTATAAATGACTGGTAAGTATTTTCTAATAAAAATATGTTTTACTTTAAAAAACTTCATTTTTATATCAAAAATACATTACCAGTCATTTAATACCTGATGACTTCGTAGCATAGGACGGGAGGTTCGACCAATACTTACTGTCGTTCCAGGTACGTAGTAGTATATTATTCCATATTTTTCAGAACAAACATACTTGATTCCAACGGTAGTATAAAGTGATAGTGGAGATTGAATACAGTTTCAATCAGTATTCACTTTATTTATGTGTTGGATTATAATAATTAGCGAACAACTCGCTGAGAAGCCACAAGGGGACCCAGAGAGAACAAGTTATCTGACTGACTAGCCATAGAACGTAAGTAGAAAGACGAAAAGGTAGATTGCGACTTCCATACTGCCGCTTGAAGAATCTCTTCAAGAGGAACATTATTAGAGAATGCCCAACTTGTAGAGAGAGCTCTAACCTCGTGCGGACGAATCCGCAGAAACGAGAGATCTCGACTAGACAGGTCTTTATAAGCTAATTTTATAGTAATAGATATCCAGCGGGAAATAGATGCCGCCGAAATATCTTTACAACCTATAAGAGGAAGAAATAACCTCTTTCTCCGACCCCGAGTCCCTTCAACTCTCTTAAGATAATGCTTAAGAGACCTAACGGGACAAAGGGTTCTGTCGGAATCAGAAGGACCACAGGTCGCCGAAAGGCTGGGAACTGTGATCGGCGAAGGTGAAACCGAAGGTAACTGGTTTTTAGCCAGGAACCCTGGTTGACAGAGTAGAGTAAAAGAGCCATCAGACTCATTGAATCTGATGTGCCCTGTTTCTACTGAAAGAGCATGTAATTCGCTCCTTCGACGAGCTGTAGCGAAAGCTAAAAGAAAGACGGTTTTATAAGTCAGAAACTTTAAAGACGCCGATACTAGAGGCTCGTATGGAGCTCTAGTAAGCGACCAAAGGACGCAAGACAAATCCCATTTTGGAGTTAAACTCCTACAAACGGGTTTCTCTAATTCGAACGAGCGTATAAGTTCCGAGAGAAACGGATTTGAACCGATACTCTCTCCCCCAATGAACTTAAACGTGTTCGATAACATAGAACGGTAGCCTTTCACCGTACTAATTGCCAGTTGTTTTTCTTCGAAAAGAAAAAGAAGGAAATCGGCAATCCGAGTTACAGAGGGACACTCCGGATTGACCGACCTTGTACCACACCAATCTGAGTAAACTCTCCACTTGGAATCATAAACGATTCTAGTGGATCGTCTTCTTGATTGTGCGATACGAGAGGCAACTTTTTGAGAAAAGTTTCTCTCTCGGACCGAACGCTTGATAATGTCCAGGCGTGAAGATGTAGCATTGCCAGGTTGGGATGAAGACGCCGACCTGGTTGCTGAAACAGTACGTCTTCTCGAATAGGAAGTCGTATTGGATTTGCCGAGAGACAGGCCAGGAGGTCGCTGAACCACGACCTCTGGGGCCAACAGGGTGCTATCAACAGTATTTTGCACTGTTGCGAGCGAAGAACCTTTTGAAGTACGATCGGAACCAGTATGAACGGGGGAAACGCATACCCGAACAGGAGGTTCCAATCGAGGGTCAGTGCGTCCACTGCCCAAGCTGCAGGATCGTACATCGGGGATACATAAAGTGGCAGCCGATGATTGACTCTGGTGGCGAAAAGATCCACCAGGGGTGTCCCGATCCGCATGAACACTGAGTTCAACACACTCTGGTTCAATGTCCATTCCGCCGGAAGAATTTTGTTCTGGCGGGATAGACTGTCTGCTAAGACATTTAGACGACCTGGGACGTGTTTTACTAGAAGTACTAACGACGTCGCCTGACACCAAAGGAGTAACTTCCAAGTCTCTAAAAAGAGAAGATGGGAGTGCGTTCCTCCTTGCCTGCGAATGTACGACACAACAGTAGTATTGTCCGTCGACAACAAAACAGTTTTGTTCGCAACGGAGGCAGCGAACTGATTGAGGGCTAGCAGGACTGCCCTCAGTTCCAAGTTGTTTATGTGAAAACACTTCTCCTCCGCTGTCCACATGCCCTGGGCTGTTAGGCCCTGCGGCTCTAAATGAGCTCCCCAACCCGCAGCACTGGCATCTGTAAAAAGGTACAGATCCGGAGGTGGTGTGAGTAAGGGTACCCCTTGCTGATAGATTAACGGATCCAGCCACCACCGAAGGTGGGACTTGAAGAAATCCGTCAGAGCTATCTCCTGATCCAGTGAGTCCACAGACGGACGCCACCGGGACAGAAAAAGAAACTGAAGGGGTCGCATGTGGAGCCTTCCTAGAAAGACTAGGTCGGCTGCTGCACTCAGGGAACCCAGAAGTGACAGCATGGATCGGGCTGTTACCGCAGCCTGTTCCAGTGCGAGACCGATTTTCTGTAAAAGAGAATCGACTCTGTCCGAAGGTACTTGAATTACCGCTAAGTCGGTGAGAAACGTCATACCCACGAACGTAAACCTCTTTGACGGAATTAATTCCGACTTCTGCGTGTTGGGTATTAAACCCAATCGCAGAATGGTCCGCCAGGCTAGGGACAGATCGTGAAGTAAAAGTACACGATCCGTCCTGTGGAGAAGCCAATCGTCGAAGTATTGAAGAAGTTGGGGTCCTTTCCTGCGAAGGTAGGCTCCCACAACACTGATTATCTTCGTAAACACTCGAGGGGCGGACTTGAGGCCGAAGGGAAGAGCCCTGAATTGGAACACTTCTCCCTCTATCACAAACCGAAGGTATTTCCTCGAGGAGGAAGCTATCGGGATGTGATAATAGGCGTCTGTTAGATCTAGAGAGACCGCCCAGTCGCCTTTCCGAATTGCTACTCGGATGGAGCGGGTCGACTCCATTTTGAATTTCTCGACCGGAATCAATAGATTTAGCGCAGATAAATCTATAACCGGTCTCCACCTGCCGTCTTTCTTCGGAACAAGAAAAAGACGGCTGTAGAAACCCCGAGAATTGGGGTTGAGAACCCTCTCTATGGCATTCTTTTTCAGAAGTGATGAAATCACCTCCGACATGGCCGGATGACGTGATGACATGTCGATCGGCACGCTTGTCAGAGGAGGGGGGGAAATGAAGGGAATCAGATACCCTTCCTGTATCACAGATAAAATCCAACGATCCTCTGTGATACTTTCCCACTCCTCCGTGAAAAATGACAGGCGGCCCCCGACTGCAATCTCCGACCTTGGGATTGTCATAGAGAGGAGCGAATCCCTAGGGCTGCGGCTTCAGGTTCGTGTTAACTCTAGCGGGCTGCCGATGCTTAGTACCCTGATAAGGGCGCTTCGGTTTAGCCGCTTTTTGACCCGTGGAAGGGGTTTGTTTAGGCTGAAAACCTTTTACATCCCGTTTTGGCTTCTTTGCTGGGTTGGGTTTCTTAGAAGTACCCACATTCGCAGAATACGCTGAACGTTTCTGGCCCTGCGCAAAAGCCTTAGCTGCGTTCGCCGAAAGGCGTCGAGACTGTTCTGACGCATCAGCAACCGTCACTGCAGCAATCCTTCCATCAAAGAGTTGTTTCGACTCCAATGGTGCGGCCCTCAGGCTGTCCTTGCTAGCACTTAGCAATGAGTTAGGAGCAGCTAGCACTGCGTCCCTCCTCATGGACAGTATCTCTGTGGCGGTCTGAAGATTCAGTGCCATGAGATGCCTGTTGCCTGTGTCGAAAGCTTCGAGAATTCTGTTAGCCCCTAGGCTAGAGATATTCTCCTCTTTTAACAACAAAGACAGAGCGACTGCGAAATGGTTGTCATGAGATGACACCATTACACCCAGTCTTGCTCTGGCCTCCCACTTCTCTAGAATCTTAGTAGAGACTTGAACAGAAGCGGGTGCAGTTAACCCCAGTTTAGCTGCATCCCCGTCTAAAGCTGGCACTTTGACAGGGAAGAACTCCTTAGACGTTGAATACGGCTTAGGATTGACCCATTCCTTAGAAATGGGTCCTGGGACCGACCAGCCCGAAGGTAAAGCCTCTAGAGACCTGGTCGACTGCAATTGGTCTAACAACCTGCCCAAGTTGTTAGCTTGAGGAAGTAATTGCACTGGCGTAAAAGCCTGTACATTCAGTTCCTCTAGGCTAGAAAGGTTTTTCCGACGTGGGGGAGCGTCAACCTTAGGGCATAAAGTATTCGGCACCACCCGAAATACTTCGTCAATAGCCTGCTGAAACGACCAACGCTCTACAGCTGGCTCCTCATCTGAAGGAGACCTATTTCCCTCATCATCGTTAGACGAAGATGTAGGGTTGTGTGTACTCCTCTGAGGTTGATCACTCGGTCGTCCAACCGGTAGATCAATGTCCGACTCAGACATGGATAATTCAGAATAATCCATGTTCTGCCGAAGATTTTGTGAAGCAGGCCCCCTCTCCGCAGCAGAGGGCGGCCGTACAAAATCTTCTGCCGGGGCCGAACTAACCGTATGGGACGGTCTCGACCTCTCGTTCACAGAATGACGCAATGTATTCTGATCCCGAGGTTGCCTATAATCGGACTGCCTATCAAGTAGGTGTCCCCCCGAGAGCAGTGAATTCCCATGAGATGGGTAATGCTGATCCCGGTAGGCCGTTGATCTCTGTCTAACACCTAGCGGTTCCATATTATGGACCGGTGGCTGGTATTGAGGAGCAGCATATTGTCTTGCGACATACACTGTCCCCCCAGGGGAAGAAAAAGATTTTTCATAACCCCCATACCCGATGGAAGACAGAGGAATAATCGAACCCGGTGCAACACCAGGCTTTAAATTATTCTGATTCTGTAGTGGAGCAGAGATCGATCGATAATTAGCATCAATTCGGTCTATCACCACAGAACCCGTGCCTAGACGCGCCATGTTGACACAGTCGTCTGGCAGTGTAGACGAGGCATTGAAAAATGCCCTACTACTCGGTTGGCCTGTGTTTACATAAGACACTGGTGTTTGTGTCGTATTCACAGGCGTGACCGATTGGCCCGTAGCACCATAACGAAATGGGCTACTGACCTGATGCGGCATGTCTCCATGCGCGCGATTTTGGCTAGTCGTCGAATCAATTAAGATAGTCTGACTGCCAGGATGAATCGGTGCTAATCGATCAACCTTTTGCCTGGCTGGGTCCTTGCAATCGGACCTTTGCCCTGTCGCATCACAGATACGTGAGCGACTACCTGGTCTAGTCATGGCAACGTGACTGACTGGCCCAGTCCAGTCCAACCCGGACTGACTGGTGAAAGGTCGCGTCATTAACGAATGACTCCTCTCCGGTTGCCCGGTGACCTGACGTGCCTCGGTATTTGGGTTTTGTTGCTCAGCCCAACAAAACCCAGGTTGACTATGCATAGGCAGGAGTGAAGCTGCACTATACAAAGTCTCCGGAATACTACGTCTCTCTACGTAAGTAACCGGTACTCTGCAGCTGTCCGAAGACCGCTGTAGCCCAGAGTATGGTGTCGGATTGGTACAACCTGCGGTTTCCCGGAAAGCTACCAAAGGCACTCCTTCTTTCGAAGGCCCAGCCCTGACACCAGGCGACAGATGGTGAGGTTCAGCGGTTAAATGATCCAGCTGAGCATTTTCCCCGCTGTTTCCGTACGGTTTCTGAAGTTTCCCGACGGAGCAACTCTCACCCAAAGCTACCATCCGAATTTCCTCAGCGCGCGGAAAAACGGCTGTGTTGAGCGGAGACGAAGGCTCAGCATTGCCCTTCGACTCGCTCAACACCGTTGCAGAGTCCGGTTGGGAGAACCCCTCGAACTCTGCCTCACTCGATGAAGATAAAGGCACCCTCTTAGGGGTCTTCTTTATCTTCCTGCTTTTACGAGTCTTACTCCGCACGACCTTTTTCCAAATGGAAATAGGCCATGTCGAGCAGTACTCGCAAGGTGAAGCCTGTGTGCATTTGGTGCACACAACGCAGGTCGGATGTGAATCCCATAGGTGCACAGCATGACCACATGGGCTCCGCATCCCTTCACCAGTAATTGACATTGACATAATTCAAAAATACTCACCAAACAGGAAATAATCCGTATATAATCCGTTTATAATCCGTTTTAATATATCCACACCACGGTGACACCGGTAGTTTGGACACGTAAATTGAAAATAAATTTGTTTCAAATTTTTTTCACAAATATTGAATAGGACAGTCAATAATTCATACAGCAATAGTTAATGTACTATCGCTAACAGGGTAGGGAAAAAGTATTGAAAACAGCAAGACTTCCGCACCCGAAGACGGTAACTGAAATTAGCGGGTGGGGTAAACCACGTGCTTCTCAGCGTATCGTCTGCTACAAAACAATAAATACAGCAATAAAGTAAATAATTTACGGCTGTGACGTTAATGTAGACAAAATATCTTTGGACAATTAAATAATTATAAGGCAGGGCCTTATAAAACAAAAGAGTTAATTGGAAGAAGAAATAATAATATAAATTTTTCTTATCGACTACTCCGGTGAATCCAAAAATGAAAAGTGACTACCCGCTCACGTGCGCGCCTGTACTTCCGGGCGGCCGTGTATGTCACGGATACGTGAGGGATATGCTAACGTGGGCGTTTTTTTTTGGATAATTAAGGTGTATAGAGATGATATATCAGGTATTAAATGACTGGTAATGTATTTTTGATATAAAAAGTTGTTTTCGTAACAACCATAATATGGTAATATGGGATTATTGTCGTAAAGAAAGTTGTTTTCGCGGCAGCCGAGTTGTTTTCGTGAGCCGATTTTATTTATTTATATGCGTTTTAGCCTACGCCACTCTCTAAGTTTTCTATTTCGCGTAATTAGTACAAAAAACACTATTACATACTTTTAAAATTATCGTTATATGTTTGTGCACATGCTTTTAAGTAAATAATTAGAAAACTTATGAATACATGTGATTTATTGTCAAATAAAACGTTGTTTTCGTGACAGTCATGTTGTTTTCGTGAGCCGACTTTATTTATTTATTTGCGTTTTAGCCTATGCCACTCTATAATTTTGCAATGTTATTGAAAACGGGACCAGGTACGAAATAAGCACTTTTCACGGACCATGATTGTTAAACTTGTAGGTCTTTTCAGAAATTACAAAAGAAGTTAATTGGCCGTTTTATTTTGGCGAGGTACTTTCAGAGTACAACCAACTCCTGCCGAATCAGGTTAAAGGTCAAAAGGTTACGGTTGACTACAGTAAAAATAAAACGAGGCACAGGAGTATCATGATACTCTGCATAGCGTACCCAAGACGCCCGATGATATTTATTATCTGCCCAAACATGAAGAAAGATAATATGTAAATAGTTTAACTCTATTTAGATATTTTCTCGATAAATCTCAAATATTAGTACCAATCCGGTATCAAAGTAGCACTAACATTATCATTATTAATCGTGTGCCTGCATCACTGATGGAACTATATATATATATATGGCGGTTTAACGGAAGTGAGTAAATTGCCTTTGCAGAAATATCCAACCGATTGTTCAAATACGACTATATAATTTTTTTTTCGTTGTTGTTGTTTTGGTAGCACTGTGGCGATTGTCAACCAATCGCCACAAAAATTGCACAAAACGTGCAATTTCTCCTTTTGCCACAATGTTTTCCACTTTTAGTTCAATTATAGAGATTTTCTATGTTTTGACAAAATATGTTCAAAGTCGTCTGCAGCGGATGACTTTGAACAACATATTTTGTCAAAAAATAGAAAATCTTTATTATTGAAAGGATAACCTACTACATTTTAACATTGTTAGAAAAGGAGAAAAACAATAATACCCAGCTCATACATTATATACATTTATATACACTACCAAACACCCTTTTCATCCCTACAGCTATTAAACTTTAGTAAACATTGTGAGAAAAGAAATTCATTCATTTACACTGTCATTAGTTTGTTTGTACACTAGACGGTTCGCTTGTTAAAGAAGTCAGTCAATTTACGTTGAGTCTGTGTGTTTCGGGCATCTGATCTGACTATGCTGAGCAATATCTCCTCTTCTTACATTGTGAGAAAAGGAGAAGCACGTAATGTCCGCTTCAGATGCGTCTGCAAAAGGATTAATTTTCAAGTGTGAAAACGGACAAATCTGACTTAAGGGTTGATTGCATTGTAGTCAACCTAAACAAAACACGCGACACCGACACTTGTAACCCTTTGTTTGATTTTCGCGCTTTTATTTTTATAGGACCAGAAAAAGATTTATTTATTTATTTATTGGGGTTTTATGCCGCTTTCAACAATATTTCAGTTATATCACGGCGACAGTTCACTTATTCATGATCACTGGGTATACAAACCTGTACTAGGCTAGAAAATGTGCCTTGCCCAAGGGCACTCCACCATGACCGTAGAAAAATATTTAGGAGCAATACATTGTAATATTATTTGACTTTGGACTACGTGTATTTCCTTTTTTTTTTTCTCTTTGGATTTTTGGATTTATAAAATCAGGTTTGTGCATTATTTATCTAAATGTATTGTACGTTCCAGTTTTGCAACGAGAACAAAGTTTTACAGAATTATTTGTCGGATTTTTTTGGATTTTTTTTTTTCCGAAGTTTGATTTTTGGGGAGTTTAATTTTCAAATTAAATAAGAAAATAGGCTCTTTTTTCAAGATTGCAACGGGAGCCAAGTCACCATCGCGTTCTACTGGCAATCGCGTTGCACCCGTCCGCGAATTATCGGCGCTCCAGTGTATAACTAAAAGTGGAAGACATTGTGACAAAAGGAGAAATTGCTCGTTTTGAGCAATTTCTTCTTTTGTTACTATGTTTTCAAAATGCCATCTGCTGCAGAGGCGTCAGAAAGTGTCTATATGAGGGAAAGGGTTAATGTCTATGTGAGAAGTTGGTAACAGATTGTCTGGGAAGAATGTTGTGTTGAGTACCGGTGGGAGAGAACCAGGAAACACATGGTTTGGTAAACTTGTTAATGTCAATATGTTACATAATTGAAATACAGTTGAAAACAACTTTAAATTCCA
The DNA here is from genome assembly GCA_031761405.1 of Serripes groenlandicus. NCBI lineage: Eukaryota > Metazoa > Mollusca > Bivalvia > Cardiida > Cardiidae > Serripes > Serripes groenlandicus. The sequence continues at coordinate 18,781,066 of JASEVX010000010.1, forward strand.
ATCTAATGCTTTTCCCACCATGCTTCTGTTGTTTACTGGTTCAATTTAACATTGGGTTATGGTTATCAGTGAAGGGTGTCACCTAATGATAAAATATTGTGTGAGAAAGAGAGATACAAGGGGAGTAGAGTAGCATGTCATTAGGACCCTAGCAGTTGGGCAAACATCTTTTAACCCTTTACCTGAGAGCATCTTACCAGCCACACTATTATACACTTATATAGGGATAATACACATTTTCGAGGGCGTCCGCAGATGTTCACGCCCGAGAAAATGTGTATTTTCGCTATTATTGCATAAAATAAGAGCAAACATCCAACATATAGTCGGCTGTAACGTTCAGTTGTACGATAACCGCCGATGAACATGACGCGATAAGGATTGACACATGTGACGTCATAAAGTAAACAAGTTATGTTTTATATATCCACGAACCGGTCCTACATCAAGGTTGCCATCGCTGACTCGAATGGTTTTGGATTATGTTATGCTCTTTAACTGTGAGTCTATTGCATGTTACCGATTATCGAGATAAAGAAGCTGATGTTATTGTTAACCCAACAATTGCTCCTATTCTAGGGGAGATGGAGCGTCCATGTTTTGTTTACTAACGGTGCCCGGGTAATGCATATGTAAAACATCTAACCGGTCTGAAACAGCACGTACGCGCGAGACTGCAATAATGGTGTCAAATGTCTGGTGTGGGGGGATGTGAAGTGGAAGCGATTTACAACTGAATTGAAGGGTGAATTTCAAGTCCAAAGCAAAGATTAGCTGACACGATCTTACAAAAACAAGAAACTTCAGAATGAATTGTGTTTTTTTTTACCTCATTACCATTATTTATTGACTTTTTATTCCAGTGATTTCAATCTGTTCAGAGTGGGTTTGACCCTTTCCCACATATAAACAACAAAAGAAGAAATTGCTCAAAACCAGCAATTTCTCTGTTTGCCGCATGATATTTTCAATTATTTTTATTAAATAATTTTACCCCTATAATTTATTGAGATTTTTTCATGTTCTTACACTTATGTTTTCTAAGTCAACTGCTGCAAATTTGTTGGATGTTGGAAATGATGAAATCTGTGACCTAGGGAATCATGCATGTAAAAGTGCATTGTGACAACAATTTAACTGAAATACTGTTGTAACCAATATAAAACCCCAAACAGAGCTCGAGATAAGGGGTGTTTTTGCATGTTCTTCAATCCTTATTTGACGCTCTAACCATAAATTAACCCTTTCCCACATATAGACGCTTTCTGACGCCTCTGCAGCAGATGGCTTTTTGAAAACATAGTGACAAAAGATGAAATTGCTCAAAACAAGCAATTTCTCCTTTTGACACAAATGTTTTCCACTTTTATTCATAGGTTATCCATTCAATTATAGAGATTTTTTTTTTTTTTGTCCCCTGCTTTTAGTGAAAGCTGGGGACTATTATTTCTCATTCGTCAGTCAGTCAGTCCGTCAGTCCGTCCGTCAGTCCGTCAGTCCGTCCGTCAGTCCGTCAGTCCGTCAGTCACGCTGTCACAAAAACTTTAACCTTGGTCATAACTTCTGAACCGTAATAGGTACTGCTTTCATATTTCACATGTGTATTCCTTGTGACAACCCCTTTCCATCAATAATTTTTTTGACCTTGTGACCTTGACCCTGACGAGTTATGGCCCTTTACCCCTATGTATGACTAAATTCATTTCCGGGCTATTTCTCTGCAACCTCTTTTTGGAATTTTATGAAACTTCATAGGAAGGATCACCACCAAGTGTAGATGCGCATATCGTGTTTGCGTTCCGGTTGGATTATTTTGCACGGAGTTATGGCCCTTTACCCCACCATCAGGCTATGTATGACTAAATTCGTTTCCGGGCTATTTCTCTGCAACCGCTTTTTGGAATTTTATGAAACTTCATAGGAAGGATCACCACCAAGTGTAGATGCGCATATCGTGTTTGCTTTCCGGTTGGATTATTTTTCACGGAGTTATGGCCCTTTACTCCACCATCAGGCTATGTATGACTAAATTCATTTCCGGGCTATTTCTCTGCAACCGCTTTTTGGAATTTTATGAAACTTCATAGGAAGGATCACCACCAAGTGTAGATGCGCATATCGTGTTTGCGTTCCGGTTGGATTATTTTGCACGGAGTTATGGCCCTTTACCCCACCATCAGGCTATGTATGACTAAATTCATTTCCGGGCTATTTCTCTGCAACCGCTTTTTGGAATTTTATGAAACTTCATAGGAAGGATCACCACCAAGTGTAGATGTGCATATCGTGTTTGCGTTCCGGTTGGATGATTTTTCACGGAGTTATGGCCCTTTACTCCACCATCAGGCTATGTATGACTAAATTCATTTCCGGGCTATTTCTCTGCAACCGCTTTTTGGAATTTTATGAAACTTCATAGGAAGGATCACCACCAAGTGTAGATGCGCATATCGTGTTTGCGTTCCGGTTGGATTATTTTGCACGGAGTTATGGCCCTTTACCCCACCATCAGGCTATGTATGACTAAATTCATTTCCGGGCTATTTCTCTGCAACCGCTTTTTGGAATTTTATGAAACTTCATAGGAAGGATCACCACCAAGTGTAGATGTGCATATCGTGTTTGCGTTCCGGTTGGATGATTTTTCACGGAGTTATGGCCCTTTACTCCACCATCAGGCTATGTATGACTAAATTCATTTCCGGGCTATTTCTCTGCAACCGCTTTTTGGAATTTTATGAAACTTCATAGGAAGGATCACCACCAAGTGTAGATGTGCATATCGTGTTTGCGTTCCGGTTGGATGATTTTTCACGGAGTTATGGCCCTTTACTCCACCATCAGGCTATGTATGACTAAATTCATTTCCGGGCTATTTCTCTGCAACTGCTTTTTGGAATTTTATGAAACTTCATAGGAAGGATCACCACCAAGTGTAGATGCGCATATCGTGTTTGCGTTCCGGTTGGATTATTTTGCACGGAGTTATGGCCCTTTACCCCACCATCAGGCTATGTATGACTAAATTCATTTCCGGGCTATTTCTCTGCAACCGCTTTTTGGAATTTTATGAAACTTCATAGGAAGGATCACCACCAAGTGTAGATGTGCATATCGTGTTTGCGTTCCGGTTGGATGATTTTTCACGGAGTTATGGCCCTTTACTCCACCATCAGGCTATGTATGACTAAATTCATTTCCGGGCTATTTCTCTGCAACCGCTTTTTGGAATTTTATGAAACTTTATAGGAAGGATCACCACCAAGTGTAGATGCGCATATCGTGTTTGCGTTCCGGTTGGATGATTTTTCACGGAGTTTTACCCCACCATCCGGCTATGTATGACTTAATTCATTTCCGGGCTATCTCTCTGCAACCGCTTTTTGGAATTTGATGAAACTTTATAGGAAGGATCACCACCAAGTGTAGATGCGCATATCGTGTTTGCGTTCCGGTTGGATTATTTTTCACGGAGTTATGGCCCTTTACTCCACCATCAGGCTATTTATGACTAAATTCATTTCCGGGCTATTTCTCTGCAACCGCTTTTTGGAATTTTATGAAACTTCATAGGAAGGATCACCACCAAGTGTAGATGCGCATATCGTGTTTGCGTTCCGGTTGGATGATTTTTCACGGAGTTATGGCCCTTACTTCTGAACCGTAATAGGTACTGCTTTCATATTTCACATGTGTATTCCTTGTGACAACCCCTTTCCATCAATACCAATTTTTGTGACCTTGACCCTGGCGGGGGACCATGATTCTCTGTTTTTTTTTTTTTTTATAATTTGAATGGATAACATATGACCAAAAGTGGAAAACATTGTGGCAAAAAGGAGAAATTGCTTGTTTTGAGCAATTTTTTCTTTTGTCACTATGTTTTCAAAAAGCCGTCTGCTGCAGAGGCGTCAGAAAGCATCTATATGAGGGAAAGGGTTAACTTGAATGGCTCTATAGTTCTCATACTGGCAAAGACCTGCGAATCCCATTAGCTTTCTTATCAGCCAATCAGGCTTTCTCCCAAAATCCCAATAAATGAAATCCTATGGATAGTTGGTGTCCTAAGTTTTATAACAATGAGCCAGAAATGTCTTTCCTTGAGATTAATCATAAACTCTAAAACAATTGAATGTCACATGACACATGATCTAAGTAGGTGAAAAGTAATTTAATATGATTGTTGATATATATATTGAGACGGACCCCTACTTTGTCATCTTGTGAGATGATGATTGCTTAAACCTTTCCCACATATAGACTTTTTCTGACACCTCTGCAGCAGACAGCTTTTTGAAAACATTAGTGACAAAAGAAGAAATTGCTCATAACAAGCAATTTCTCCTTTTGATACAATGTTTTCTACTTTTAGTCATTCTAGGGTTATCCATTCAATTATAGAGATATTCTATTTTTTGACAAATAATATCCAAAGTCGTCTGCTGCAGTATTGTCGTATGAGGGAAAGGGTTAAGCCTTACTTACATACAAATCTGCAGCAGATTGCTTTGAAAACACCTTTGCACAAATGTGGTAAAACATCTAGAAATAAATGTTTTATAATTGTCAATAGAGATGAAAATATTGTGACAAAAGGAGAAATAATGCTCAATTTCTCGTTTTTCCACACAAAAAAATCCAAACTCGTCTGCAGAATGATCAAAATGTGATATATATCTTGAAAAGGGTTGAAGTCAATTGCTGCAGCATGATTGTTAACCCTTTCCCTCATACGGCAATTCTGCAGCAGACGACTTTGAACGTATTTTGTCAAAAAATAGAAAATCTCCATAATTGAATGGATAACCTATGACAAAAAGTGGAAAACATTGTGGCAAAAGGAGAAATTGCACGTTTTGTGCAATTTCTTCTTTTGTCACTATGTTTTCAAAAAGCCTTCTGCTGCAGAGGCATCAGAAAGCGTCTATATGAGGGAAAGGGTTAAATGTGGGAAAGGGTAAGGGAGGGTGTGATCATAATATTAACTTAATGTTGATCTTGCCCCATTTACAATAAATCTGCAACTGACAACCGTGAGAACTTTTTTGGCACAAAATCTTTACAAATAAAAGTGTAATTTTGAATAGAGTTAAATCTATTGTGCCTAAAGAAGACAATTTTACTCATAATGAGCAAATAATATTTACTGTCTCCTTTTGTTATCAGTAAACATTGTCTTCTGCAGACACATAAAAATGCTGCTGCAAGTTGGAAAGGGTTGATCCTTTCTCTCATACGACAATTCTGCAGCAGACATCTTTGAACATAAATTGTCAAAAAATGGAAAATCTCTATAATTTGAATGGATAACATATGACCAAAAGTGGAAAACATTGTGGCAAAAAGGAGAAATTGCTTGTTTTGAGCAATTTCTTCTTTTGTCACTATGTTTTCAAAAAGCCGTCTGCTGCAGAGGCGTCAGAAAGCATCTATATGAGGGAAAGGGTTAACTTGAATGGCTCTATAGTTCTCATACTGGCAAAGACCTGCGAATCCCATTAGCTTTCTTATCAGCCAATCAGGCTTTTGCCAAAACCCTCATGTTTACATGTAACAGGTTGCTTGTCACGATAACAATTCTTCTTTGAAATGCATGCATGTTCTGACACTGCTATGGGGGCTGATAAGTCAGACACCTGATGGCAATGAGGGATGAAAGTGGCCAGGTGAGACTCTGAATTATTTAACCCTCCCTTTTCCACATATAGACGCTTTTGATGCCTCTGCAGCAGACCGATTTTGAAAACATTGTGACGAACCTGGAACTTTTGTCACAAGGTTTTCAGTTACATTCAATAATGATACGTTCTTAAATTCTTTTGAGATTTTTTACATTTTCGCCCAGAAGTTTTCAAAGTCATACTACTGCTGATTTGTACACACAACATAGTGGTCGTTTGAGTAATAAGAGAAATATTATGTGGGAAAAGACCAGTTTACGGACCCCCTTAAAATTATCTAGACCTTTATGAATATATAACTGAGATAATGTTAAAAGTGGCATTATATCCCGATGTTAAAAAAAGATTGACTCTCGTGGAAGTGAGAAATGATTTAAGTAACTGTTAAAAACAGACAGGGCGTTGGCGTTAACTTGCAGTGTTCTTGTTCATATTTATAATATAATTGGGTCACATCTGGGGTCGTGTTGCTACTGCAATAATGCATTGCTTAACCCTTTCCCTCATACAGTTGCTTTCTGACGCCTCTGCAGCAGACAGCTTTTTGAAAACATAGTGACAAAAGAAGAAATTGCTCAAAACGAGCGTCTACTGCAGAGGTGAGAAAAGGTCTCTAAGTAAGAACAGCAACAGAATGTAAGGAAAACTATATTTTTAACCTTTTCCTTCATATAGATTCTTTCTGACGCCTCTGTAGCAGACAGCTTTTTGAAAACATAGTGACAAAACGAGCAATTTTCCCTTTTGCCACAATGTTTTCCACTTTTAGTCATAGGTTAGCCATTCAATTATGGAGATTTTCTATTTTTTGACAAAATATGTTCAAAATCATCTGCTCCAGAATTGTCGTATGAGGGAAAGGGTTAAGCCTTTCCCACATTCAACAAATATACAGGTTTAAATGGAGGCATATTGGCAAAAATGGAAAAATGTCCATAGATGGTATATTAGGATGACCTATTAGATCAGGCAGGACCATATTGACCTAATCAAGTGTTAATATTAGGTCATTTGTAGAATGAAGCCCTGAAGGACCTCAGGCCTATTATTTCATTTAACCCTTTCCCTCATACAACAATTCTGCAGCAGCCGACTTTGAACATATTGTGTCAAAAAATAGAAAATCTCTATAATTGAATGGATAATAACCTGTGACTAAAAGTGGAAAACATTGTGGCAAAAGGAGAAATTGCTCGTTTTGTCACTATGTTTTCAAAAAGCTGTCTGCTACAGAGGCGTCAGAAAGAATCTATATGAGGGAAAAGGTTAAAAATATAGTTTTCCTTACATTCTGTTGCTGTTCTTACTTAAAGACCTTTTCTCACCTCTGCAGTAGACGACTTTTAAACAAATTGGCGCAAAATTTCTCCTTATGCCACAATGTTTTCAACTTGATTCATTAATTGTTCTTTTCGGGGTTTTTTAATTTCCGTATTCAGAGCTTTATATATAAGGGGCATTTTGAATATTCTAAAAATCCTTATTTTACTGAGGCTCAAACCCCTTGTTGTGGGTTCTCAAAAAACCCACTTTCAATGAGTTGATTTTTATTGAGAACCTACCTCATAGGGTATGATTTGACAATAAAAGAGATATTGTGGGAAAAAGAGTTGAAAACTAACCCCTCCTTTTCTGGACCGATTGATTGATTGATTGATTGATTGGGGTTTAACGCCGTTTTCAACAATTTTTCAGTCATATCACGGCAGCCAGTTAACCTACTCATGCGTTTCCTGGTTTTCCCACACCCGTGAGTACACCACCCAACATACTTTCCAAGCAACTTATCTGGACCGAGGCATACTTTTGACTTAATTAACCCTTTCCCTCATACAACGATTCTGCAGCAGACGACTTTGAACGTATTTTGTCAAAAAATAGAAAATCTCCATAATTGAATGGATAACCTATGACAAAAAGTGGAAAACATTGTGGCAAAAGGAGAAATTGCACGTTCTGTGCAATTTCTTCTTTTGTCACTATGTTTTCAAAAAGCCGTCTGCTGCAGAGGCGTCAGAAAGAGTCTATATGAGGGAAAGGGTTAATGTTTCCAAAAGTGTCTGCTGCAGTTTTGTTGTATGTGGGAGAACATTATTACCATATTTTTCATCTCCTGAAGATCTGTTTTCATGTTTTGTGGCCTGTATAATTTTCCCCTTATTGCCTCTGCAGCAATTGTCTCTTTTTTTTTAACAAAATGTGAAATTGCTAATAATGACAAGTTTCTCCTTAAATGTCATAATGTTTTCGACTTTCTGATTTTCAACATTTTTAACCTGATGTTTTCAAAGTTTTCTGATGTACAATCAATTCTGATGTATAATAGGAAAGGGAAAAGAGTGAATCAATGCCCTTTTATTGGGCAGGTCAATTAGGCAGACCAAGTACTTCCTTGTGAACTATTTTTTTCTAGCCCATTTTTGAAGATCAAATGAGAAAATATTGTAATTAATTAATGATAGCAATATTTAGAGACAATGAAGATTTGTCAGCCTGAACATTTTCTAAATTTCCTTTAACCATTTCCCCCATACGACAATTCTGCAGCAGATGACTTTGAACATATTTTGTCATTTTGAGCAATTTCTTCTTTTGTCACTATGTTTTCAAAAAGCTGTCTGGTGCAGAGGCGTCAAAAAGCGTCTATATGAGGGAAAGGGTTAATTGGTTAAGTGATTCTGTAGATTATAAACAATGTAACAAAGGATTTTGATTTAACCCTTTCCCACATACAGGCAATTTAGACCAGCCGACTTACTATGTAAAATCTCTATAGATGAAAGTATATATACATGTATATAGTTAATGTCGTTGAAATTATTGTGGCAAATGGAGATTTTGCCACCATTTTTTCAAGAGTTGACTGCTTTAGGTAGGAAAGGGTTAATGTAGGAAATGGCCAATAGAAGCTTAGAATTAGGACTTGATAACAATCTGCGATACACATCATTATCCAGCACAGTACTTGTTATAAAGGAAGAACAAGAGAAAGTTGATGCAAGGCATCAATGTCGCCGGAAAAGACTGCATTGATTTATTTATGTATTCTTGACTTTCCTTAGTCTATTCAAACATTAGGAACGTAGTAATGAAAACATTTGCTTATAAATTTTATATTCATACCTATACATTAGGGTATCTATAAAAAATTAACGAAATGTGTACACATTTATCTGGCTTAAATTTAATTTTGCTGTTGTTACTTATTTAAATAATAGTATTCATTCATATAATTTCAATGTTTGTCAATCTTATTCGAATCACAAGGTAAATATCCTGGTATTGCTTTAAAGGGAGGTAATTTGAAGAAAACAAATGTCTTCAAAAGGAGAAATATATCAGCATTACCGTCTACAGTTTAAATTGTTCTATTGTTTGTGGATTTAAAAATGTTCTTTTTTTCTTATTTCTACATGTACAACGAAATATTGCGGCTTCTCTTTGACGCTTTGCGTCAAACATTCGTCTTGTACTTGTCTAAAATAAAATAATATCACTCGCTTTTTCATATCGAAATGCGCATGCGCGAAAATCGATGTTAAAGGTCACGAAACTACACAACAGAATAGGGTCTATATTTAGCTTAGAAACAGTTCCTACTTTAGATATTCATGGATTAACATTATTAAATGAATTCTACACAAATCAAGACATCTCTTTGAACATGAAAACAACAATTAGTAAGTTAAAATTGCTATTAAAAGGAGAATCCGAAATTGACCTCAATGATGACACATAAGAGTCTGCATTAGGGGGTGTTCAGGTTCACGTCTTGAAGGGACCACTTTTGTCTTCGTAAATAAGACAAAAAACTTAAATGCGAGTGAAATAAAAAAAACTGCAAACATTAAAAAATCGGAATATTTATTTCATTTTAGATGTGTCATTTATTAGTGTTCGTAAACAACCACAATTGTAATATGTTCAAATCATCTAGATTTGTTTCTTTCTAATAATAAGCCGCCCTCCCATGTGATTTCCGAAAACCTATTAAAAATAGAAGTCGCGGGCTTCTGCCCGGCGACTAATGAACTGACAATAGTCCATCTTTTAACCCTTTCCCACATTCAAATCTGCGGCAGACAACTTTGAAAACATTCAGGAGAAAATATAGAAAATCTCTATTTATGAAAGAAACTTTATTTAAAAGAGCTGAAAACATTGTGGCAAAAGTAGAAATTGCTCATTACGTCATAGGTTATCTGTTCAATTATAGAGATTTTCTATTTTTTGACAAAATATGTTCACAGTCGTCTGCTGCAGAATTGTTGTATGAGGGAAAGGGTAAACTGTCTCCCACCTGCAGCTGCAATTTGAGCTGATGACTTTTGAAAACATTGTGGCCAAAGGGGAAATTGCTTTAGAACATGAAACTTGCTCCTTGAGACTCTGGAGCCCTTTAAATTACGCCTTGGAGATTCCATCATTTGACACTCCTATATACAACAAAGCTGCAACTACGGACGTTGAAAACATATATATAAATTTGTTTTTGAAGAGCCTCCATAAACAAATAAGAATTATTGGTAAGAGTTGAAAACATTGTGACAAAAGCGGCCATAAACCCTTTCCCTCATACGACAATTCTGCAGCAGACAACTTTGAACATATTTTGTCAAAAAATAGTAAATCTCTATGATTGAAAGGATTATAAACCTATGACTAAAACAGGAAAACATTGTGGCAAAAGGAGAAATTGCTCATTTTGAGCAATTTCTTCTTTTGTCACTATGTTTTTATAAAGCCGTCTACTGCAGAAGCGTCAGAAAGCGTCTATATGAGGGAAAGGGTTATAATCATTATTCAATAGGAGCAAATTTTCCCTATTGCCACAGTGTCTGTTTTCAAAAGACATCTGCTGTAGATGCGTCAATTCTTGTCTACATGTGGGAAAGGGTTTATATAATAGCATTGTTCTTATTCCTAGGGTTACAAGGCTCCTCATCATGGTCAAACTTGTAAGAGTTGGACAACCACTTTAATTATATTGGTTAACTATTTCCCTCATTTAGACCCTTTCTGACGGCCCTCTGCAGCAGACGGCTTTTAGGTTATCCATTCAATTATAGAGATTTTCCATCTTTTGACAAAATATGTTCAAAGTCGTCTGCTGCAGGAAAAGGGTTAATCATTACTCAATAGGAGCAAATTTACCCTATTGCCACAGTGATTGTTTTCAAAAGACATCTGCTGTAGATGCGTCAATTCTTGTCCTCATGTGGGAAAGGGTTTATATAATAGCAATTGTTCTTATTCCTAGGGTTACAAGGCTCATAATATGGTCAAACTTGTAAGAGTTGGTCAACCACTTTAATTATATCGGTTAACCATTTCCCTCATTTAGACCCTTTCTGACGGCCCTCTGCAGCAGACGGCTTTTTGAAAACATAGTGACAAAAGAAGAAATTGCTCAAAATGAGCAATTTCTCCTTTTGCCACAATGTTTTCCACTTTAAGTCATAGCTTATCCATTCAATTATAGAGATTTTCCATCTTTTGACAAAATATGTTCAAAGTCGTCTGCTGCAGGAAAAGGGTTAATCATTACTCAATAGGAGCAAATTTACCCTATTGCCACAGTGATTGTTTTCAAAAGACATCTGCTGTAGATGCGTCAATTCTTGTCTGCATGTGGGAAAGGGTTTATATAATAGCAATTGTTCTTATTCCTAGGGTTACAAGGCTCATAATATGGTCAAACTTGTAAGAGTTGGACAACCACTCTAATTATATTGGTTAACCATTTCCCGCATGCTACGTTCAGAGAGAGAGAGAAATATATGGAAATTCTCTACATTTAATGAAAGTGTAATGAATATTGAATAGAGGCTTCAGAAAGCATTTGTATGAGGGAAAGGGTTTACCATTTCCCTAATGTAGACAATTTTGCTTTTTGAAAATGTTGTACAAAAAGATGAAATTGTTCGGGAATTATGAGCAGGTTCAATTTGTCTAGAAACTGATATAGTTGAAAAGATTGGACAAAGTTTCCTCATATGATGGATGTTTTTGCAACAACCTCTGCAGCAGATCTGGTTTGAAAACATTGTGAGAAACGGAGAAATTGCCTTTTATTTTCTGTATCAGAATCATACAATCTTTTCTTTTGACTTTTTATAAAAAGATGACATTAATATCATAATCAGACGAAACAGTTTGATGAATAGTTTCACTATCACTGTACATTTGGGGACTATATATATATAGTTTATATGATAGACACTCGTTATATAATAGCTCTGGATAACGGACATTTCGCATGTTCCAAGATCCTCACTTGACCCCCCTAGCCCTATGTTGTGGGTACTCAAAAGAATCGTCTCAGTGAGGGGATAATTTTCATACTCACTTCAAAGGATTTGGTTGGATTATGATGAGATATTGTGGGAAAATGAGCTGAATGTCGCTCCTAATCTGGGCCCCAGCTGGTGTAATGAAGTACTCGAGATGGATTGAGTGGAAAATATAGCCACCACTTGAAGTGATGTATTTGTGAAAACAGGATGGAAATTACGGGCAAATTTATTACAATAGGTATGGAAGTGTTCTGTATTGTATGATGTGTGACAGAGGTCCAGATATTAGGAGGGTTCTTCAGGTCTTTTCCAACAATTTCTCTCTCATTATTAAAGCAAACCCTATGTTGTGGGTACTCAAAAAGAATCGTCTCACTGAGGCGATTCTTTTTGAGTACCCACAACATAGGGTTAGAGGGTCAAATAGGGATTTTAGAACATGCAAAATACTCCTTAGCTAAAGCTCTGAATTAATGTCAATCTGACGTACTGTTTTGTTGGACTCATTAATTGACTGTGATAATATGTCAAGAGACTTCTTAGGAATATACTCCCAAAATTTTACCTTATAGTTTGTCTGCACTTTGCACGAGATGATCGGGCGATCGGGCAACACAATTTTAGGGATCACTTCGCTGTAAACTGTTGGTCTATCTTTTTGTGAAGTAATGTGAGGAAAGGAATCATATGAAAATGTTTCCTTTTCTTAACTCTTTCCCACATAAGTCAATTCTGCAGCAGACGACTTTGTACATATTTTGTCAAAAAATAGAAATTCTCTATAATTTAATGGATATATAAACTATGACTAAAAGTGGAAAACATTGTGGCAAAAGGAGAAATTGCTTGTTTTGAGCAATTTCTTCATTTGTCACTATGTTTTCAAAAAGCTGTCTGCTGCAGAGGCATCAGAAAGTGTCTATATGAGGGAAAGGGTGGAGCAATTTCTCCTTCCAAAAGGTTGTGGGCAATACCCGTAGAGGTCTCGAAATGTGGAGTATATAAAGGAAAGCGTTAAAATGTACTATATATACATGTAATTGCGTGTTGGATTGCATTCTTTGCAAAGTGCTGCTAATTTGAAAGTTGTGTTTTATATCCCTGGACAATAAATGGTATTTAAATTATTTTAGTATTCATACAGACAAGTTTTGAAAACAATGTGGGAATGGAAGAGTAATTAACCGTTTCCCTCATATAGACGCTTTCTGACGCCTCTGCAGCAGACGCCTTTTTTGAAAACATAGTGACAAATGAAGAAATTGCTCAAAACGAGCAATTTCTCCTTTTGCCGCAATGTTTTCCACTTTTAGTCATAGGTTATTCATTCAATTATAGAGATTTTTATGCCCCGGCATACAAGGTATGAGGGGCATATAGTTTTCCGGTCTGTTAGTCCGTCCGTCCGTTCGTCCGTCCCGCTCAGGTTAAAGTTTTTGGTCAAGTTAAGTTTTAGTGAACCTGATGTCCTATCATTATGAAACTTCACACAAATGACAAACAACATATCATTGTTTAAAAAATTGTATCAATTTGAGGTTGGACCAACTGTTCATCCGTCTGTTCGTCTGTCTGTTTGTCCATTCCATTCTCAGGTTAAAGTTTTTGGTCAAGTTAGATTTTAGTGAACCTGATGTCCTATCATTATGAAACTTCACACAAATGACAATCAACATATCATTGTTTAAAGAATTGTATCAATTTGAGGTTGGACCAACTGTTTGTCCGTCCGTTTTAAAATATAGTTAACAACCGGGGCATCCGTGTTCCATGGACACATTTTCTTGTTTCTTTTGTTTTCAAATAAAAAGCTGTAGAGGCGTCAGAAAGCGTCTTTGTGAGGGAAAGGGTTAAGTTTAAACACTTCCTTGATGCAGCCGGCTTATCAGCAGATGACATTTGAAATGATAATGGAAAAGAAGAAACTGCGCATTTATGTTTTTCCAGACATAATGCTTCACACTCCTCATATGTTTTCAAAGCAGCCACAGTAAGTAGGTCAATTTATGGATTTTATTACATATTCGGTAAACCGTTTAATCTAATTTTAACCCTTTCCCTCATACGACAATTCTGCAGCAGACGACTTTGAAGGTATTAAAAATTGTCAAAACATAGAAAATTTCCATAATTGAATGGATAACCTATGACAAAAAGTGGAAAACATTGTGGCAAATGGAGAAATTGCACGTTTTGTGCAATTTCTTCTTTTGTCACTATGTTTTCAAAAAGCCTTCTGCTGCAGAGGCGTCTGAAAGCGTCTATATGAGGGAAAGGGTTAATGAAGCTGTGTCTAGTGATTTGGGGTCTTAATGAAACTCTCCTTAATGAAATCAGTTTAACCCTTTCCCTCATATAGACGCTTTCTGACGCCTCTGTAGCCGACAGCTTTTTGAAAACATATTGACAAAAGAAGGAATTGCTCAAAACGAGCAATTTCTCCTTTTGACACAATGTTTTCCACTTTATGTCATAGGTTTATAATCCATTCAATTAAAGAGATTTTTTATTTTTTTGATAGAATATGTTCAAAGTCGTCTGCTGCATAATTGTCGTATGAGGGGAAAGGATTAAATTGTAGACACATTCTGATGCATTTGCAGCAGACAACTTTTTGAAATCTTTGAGGAAATTTCCTTCATACACGAACCTGCAGCAGATGACTTTAACCCTTTCCCTCATACGACAATTCTGCAGCAGACGACTTTGAACGTATTTTGTCAAATAATGGAAAATCTAGAGCTATAATTGAATGGATAACCTATGACTAAAAGTGGAAAACATTGTGACAAAAGGAGAAATTGCACGTTTTGTGCAATTTCTTCTTTTGTTACTATGTTTTCAAAAAGCTGTCTGCTGCAGAGGCATCAGAAAGCGTCTATATGAGGGAAAGGGTTAAAGGGAATTGTTACAGGTACATGTAGGCAAAATTTATGGACAACTCCATAAACAAATTTATAACTATAAAATAAAGTTGAAAACATTGTGGCTAAAGGAAAAATTGCTCATTTATATGATCGAGCAATTTCTACTTTAGTCACAATGTTTTCAGAAGCCATCAGATGAGTGTTGTAGATGCATAAGGTTAAAGGGTCAATTAATAATTGAGTAAATCTCAATTTTCAAATTCTCAATTTTCAAATTCTCCAAAATACGCTTTTAATGTTGTCAGCTGCAGATTTGTTGTATGTGGGTTAAACACTAATAAAACAAACTCATCTGGATCTACACTTTTTTTCCAAAAATGAACTGCAGTTGATGTTTCCGAAAGCCACTCTTAAAATGTTAAAACATAATCTGCTCTGAACAGAGGACTAGATAAGAGGGAGTGAACAGGTCTTTTCCCCACAATATTTCTCTTATTACTCAACCAAATTCCCAGTATGTTGTGGGTACTCAAAAGAATCGTCTCAGTCTGAGTACCCACAACATAGGGTTTGGATGTTAACCCTTTCCCTCATACGACAATTCTGCAGCAGATGACTTTGAACATATTTTGTCAAAAAATAGAAAATCTCTATAATTGAATGGATAATCTATGACTCAAAGTGGAAAACATTGTGGCAAAAGAAGAAATTGCTCGTTTTGTGCAATTTCTTCTTTTGTCACTATGTTTTCAAAAAGCCGTCTGCTGCAGAGGCGTTCGAAAGCGTTTATATGAGGGAAAGGGTTAAGTTATGTAAAATTAGGATACTAGAACATAAAAAAAAAAAAAACCTATCTAGAGCTCTGTGACTGAATATGGGTCCCTCTATGTTATCTCTAGGCACTAATTAGATTGTCTTGTTTGTTTTCATCTGGAAAATGTAACATACAGGTGGGATGAATTATCATTTGTGCTTTCAACCTTTAATATGTTGGCAGATAAGCATTTATTTGAGGTGGTCTTTGAACACTAACAAAATATGAACCCATCCATAGGAAAAGGCTTTTGTGGACAGCTAAGATCCTGATCTGGATCTACACGGTTCACAAGTAGATTACACCAGCTTGTCAGAAGCTTCTGCCATTTTCTTGTGTATCAGAATCTATAGATTCTGATTAGACAGATCAAAATATGCAGACTGATCTAAACCTACACAGTTTAGAAAATGTAAACTTGTTTCTTTTTACTTGGACAGGCTCAAAGTTATATAAACCCTTTCCCACTGTGGGCAACATCAAATTTGCAGCAGACGACTTTGAAAACATCTTGGCAAATGTATGGTAAATCTCTATTTAAGACAAACAAACTGTTCTTAAGTATGTTTTTTTATTTACAAAGTATGATATCAAATAAAATCACAAAAGCAAATATTGGTTATTATCAAAGAAAATCAATTTTTTCTATACCATCCATATTTAGGTTTTTCGGCTAAATCGGCCAAATTTTATGCTTTCGCGCTATATACATAGGTCTTCGCAAAGGAAAAATAAGAAAAAAAAATCACATATTTGGTTTTACTGTGTCAAATGTTCAAAGAGATGATCAAACTTTAGATTTATGCACTATTTTCAGAGATTTTAGGCACCGCCAGTATCATCATTTTCAACCAGTTTGACTGTATCCAAACATTTTTGCAGACGATACAAAATTGACCTGTCATTTTCATGGACTCTGAAGCAAGTCAGGGGATGTATTTAGCGTAATTTAACCTAAACGAAGGCATAATTACTGAAAAAATATGAAAATATTGTGACAAAAGGAGAAATTGCGTGTTTTGAGCAACTTCTCCCTTTGTCACGATGTTTTCAAAAGTCCTCTTCTGCAAAGGAGCCAGAAAGCGTCTATATGAGGGAAAGGGTTAACCTCATCTGCATCAGAAAATTAAGATAACATTGTGGGAAAAAAGGAGATGAGAAACGTCTCCTTTTTTAGCTCCACTGGCTGAAAGCCAGTCGAGCTTATGTCATGGCGAATTGTCCGTTGTGCGTGCGTGCGTGCGTGCGTGCGTTAACTTTTTCCTTTAAACAACTTCTTCTCACTTGGCCAATTTGGTTGAAACTTCATAGGAAGCATCCTCTCAATGTCCTCTCTTAAATTCCTTCAAACTTTTTTGATCCATCCATAATTCTGGTTTCCATGGCAACCAAAAGAAAAAAATAGTGAAAACTTAAAAAATCTTCTTCTCTGAAAGTGTCAGGCCGATTTTCAAATAATTTTGTAGAAATGTTCCTTGGGTGACCCTTTATTAGATTCCTTCAAGAAATGTTGATTGGTCGAAAAACATGGTCGCCAGAGGGCGGGGCTATTTTGCCTTATATGACCATAGTGAAAACTTAAAAAATCTTCTTCTCTGAAAGTGTTGAGCAGATTTTCAAATAATTTTGTAGAAATGTTCCTTGGGTGACCCTCTATCAGATTCCTTCAAGCAATGTTGATTGGTAAAAAAACATGGCCGCCGTAGGGCGGGGCTATTTTGCCTTATACGGCTAAAGAGAGAATTAAAAAAATCTTCTCCGAAAGTGTCAGGCTGATTTTTAAATAATTTTGTAGAAATGTTCCTTGGGTGACCCTTTATTAGATTCCTTCAAGAAATGTTGATTGGTCGAAAAACATGGTCGCCAGAGGGCAGGGCTATTTTGCCTTATATCATGACCATAGTGAAAACTTAAAAAATCTTTTTCTCTGAAAGTGTTGAGCAGATTTTCAAATAATTTTGTAGAAATGTTCCTTGGGTGACCCTCTATCAGATTCCTTCAAGCCATGTTGATTGGTAAAAAAACATGGCCGCCAGAGGGCGGGGCTATTTTGCCTTATACGGCTAAAGAGAGAACTTAAAAAATCTTCTCCTCCGAAAGTGTCAGGCTGATTTTCAAATAATTTTGTAGAAATGTTCCTTGGGTGACCCTTTATTAGATTCCTTCAAAAAATGTTGATTGGTGGAAAAACATGGCCACCAGGGTCGGGGCTATTTTGCCTTATATAGCTATAGTGTAAACTTAAAAAATCTTCTTCACCGAAAGTGTTCAGCCGATTTTCAAATAATTTTGTAAAAATGTTCATTGGGTGACCCTCTATCAGATTCCTTCAAGCCATGTTGATTGGTCGAAAAATATGGCCGCTAGAGGGCGGGGCTATTTTGCTCTATATGACCATAGTGAAAATTTAAAAAATCTTCTTCTCCAAAAGTATTGAGCAGATTTTCAAATAATTTTGTAGAAATGTTCTTTGGGTGACCCTCTATCAGATTCCTTCAAGCCATGTTGATTGGTTGAAAAATATGGCCGCCATGGGGTGGGGCTATTTTGCCTTATATGGCTATTGTGAAAACTTAAAAAATCTTCTCCTCCGAAAGTGTCAGGCCGATTTTCAAATAATTTTGCAGAAACATTCCTTGGGTGACACTCTGCAAGATTCCTTTAAGCCATGGTGGTTGGTAAAAAATATGGCCACTAGGGGGCAGGGCTGTTTGGAGATTTGATTTTTGCCTTATGGCCGTGGAGCGATACTGGCCCTCTTATATATAGGCCTCTTGTTTCCCGTTATGTTTTCAACAATATTCTACCTTAAGGTTTTCAAAGCATGCAACTCTAATTTAAGATCCATGTTTTAAAGTCTATTTTCGGGATGAAGTTACTTAAATTATGTTTAGCTCAACTATTTGAGGAATAAGGACGGCTAATAGCAGTCACTTTAGTGTTTGCATTGCAGCTTTAATTGGTTACAATTTTTCAAGCAAGGCGTCTTTTCTCAAAAAGCACAGATGCTTTTGCTTTGAAGCTTCACAAAATTATTTGACACATGACTTTGCAAGACCAGGTCCATAACTGTACAATCATTATATTTTAACTAAATAATGCCCCTTTTTGGATTTTTAGGAAAATTTGGTAAAAGTTTTGCATGCAGTGCCTTTTTCTCACAAACCACAAATGCTATTGCTTTACAAACTTATTTGATGTTATCACATAGGAATTCTTTCACCTTTTAACCCTTTCCATCATGTATACATATATGTATACAGCAATTCTGCAGCAGATGACTTTGAACATATTTTGTCAAAAAATAGAAAATCTCTATAATTGAATGGATAATCTATGACTAAAAGTGGAAAACATTGTGGCAAAAGTAGAAATTGCTCGTTTTGAGCAATTTCTTCTTTTGTCACTGTTTTCAAAAAGCTGTCTGCTGCAGAGGCGTCAGAAAGCATCCATATGAGGGAAAGGGTTAAGGACATAAATGGAGGTTACCAAGTACTCAGTACATGCATGTTTGTCAACATTCACTATCCAAACAAAACAATCACCTGGTAGTAATGGTCATATTTTATACTATCAAGCCACTATCTCATTATTTTTTAATCACTGTTAACTGAGAGTATCAAATGGCAGAATAGTCAAGCTGATAGTTATTGTTATATTAGGTCAGGGACTTAGATAAACTTTCAAGGATGTAGACCTACGTCCCTGTATATGTGTAAAATGTTGTTCAGGGTAAATGTATATGAGCCATAATATGGTGTCCGGATTTTGAGTTACATCACAAACACTGTGGTGTCCTCTTTTGTAATATTTGACTTTTGTCAAATTAAATGCTATATATATGTTTAGAACAATATCTAAAGCTGTTAAATTCTAAATGACAAAATAGATTTTATCTTTAAATAAAGAGAAATGTGGGTTTTAAATTGTATTGTTAGTAACACAGGACACCATATAATAAATCAATTTTATGAAGATTATGCCTAGTTAAATTTGTTTAGATCTAATTTACATTTTCACCATCTTTATTTGGAATTATTTCAATACATAAATGGTTTATTTAGTGAAATAATTAATAGTATACAACTAGATAAAGAATGGTGTAACAGGACACAACATGATGTAACAGGACACAAACTGGTGTGTAACAGGACACAAACTGGTGTGTAACAGGACACAAAATGATGTAACTGGACACTTATTCAATTGTATTGTTAGTAACACAGGACACCATGAAATAAATCAATTTTATGAAGATTTTGCCTAGTTGAATTTGTTTAGATCTAATTTACATTTTCACCATCTTTATTTGGAATTATTTCAATAAATAAATGGTTTATTTAGTGAAATAATTAATAGTATACAACTAGACAAAGAATGGTGTAACAGGACACAAACTGTTGTGTAACAGGACACAAAATGATGTAACTGGACACTAATTGTGCACTTCATATAAGTGTGTAACAGGACACCTTAGAAAAAAATAAACAAATCATATAATAGCATAAACATTTTCAGTATAAATAATTCTCCAGTTAAATTAAAATATACTAATCATGCAAATATGTATTTATTACGTAAGCAAAGTGCTTATGGAGGTAGAATATGCTTTCCAGGACAGTCAACGTTACAAGGCAAAAGAGACAAAATTCGCGATTTTTTTTCCCCAGTCAAAAATAATAACAAGTTCTTCGTAGTGAATTAAATAGGTTCGCAAACATCTCTGGACAATTTAAATAACGAAATAGGAAGTTACTACGCATTGCGATACATTATAAGCAACCATTGATGATCGCAATTGGCTTGGTGCCGGCGTAACAAAATTTCAGAAGTCTGACTGTCATTTTCGAGCCGCCATTTTAAAACACTCTTGTCGTAAAATGTCTCTAACTGTCGTAAATTGTTGCGATGTTTAATGTCGTAAATAGAACAGCCAAAATTTAGTTTCCTCCTAGGTGATCGACGAAGCATTTATTAATTATAACAAAATAATAGGGCGTAACAAAAAAAGACACCATTTTGATAAACATATTTTGACTCCCTGTCAAATAAAAGATATCTGTCCCAGAACAACATGTTTACGACATTAACAAAGAATGTAAGTGATCACGTGATTTGAATGCAATGAAAATATGGTTATCGGTCCAGGTTTCGAGTTTTGATGCTATTTAGACGTGATGTAACTTGGTGGACACATTCGTTACGCCAATGTCTAGGATTTTATATTCAAATCAAAATCATATTTACGTCGCTCTATTAAATCTTAAAGTTATATTTACAAGTAATTTGTTAAATTATTATTTCACACATATTAGTTTCCAAACTTTAAATATAAAGAAAAACAGTTTGTTTTGGTTTTCAAAAAGTCCTCCCATGCCTTTGTCGGGAAGGACACGGCGAAAATGCTCAAGAAAAGTATTAATTAAAGGAGTTTATCAGTTCTTTCAGAAATCAATAGCATATTATTTTATAGATTTAGTAGTTTCTAACAGTTTGTGACATGCTGTTAAACTATAAAACACATAGTTCTTCAAATAAAGGAGAATAAATAATGACTCTGTGATGTAACACAAAATCCCGGACACCATATTATGGCTCATATATATGTAACAGTATATGCACAGATAGGTGAATTTATTGCTTTTATACAGTATGATGCACACGTGCATGCAGATAGGTGAATTTATTGCTTTTATATGTTTTACAAAGTCGTTGAAGATGTATTAAACTTTTCCCACATACAGGAAATCTGCATCAGACGACTTTGAAAACATCTAGGTAAAAATATGGAAAATCTCTATAAATGACAATTTAATTATTGAAATGAGTTGGAAAACGTTTTGGCAAAAGGAGAAATTGCTTGTTTTGAGCAATTTCACCCTTTGTCACAATGTTTTCAAAGGTCGTCTGTGGGAAAGGGTTAAACAATAATATGAGCCAGGATACAACTTGTTTGATGCAGAATAAAAACAGTGCAAGCTATATTATTTTATAGATGTATACATACATGTGCAGTTATGATGAATATACGTATGCCTGACTGTTGCCAATTCTACTTTATGAATGTCATTGTTGAACAACAAAGCTGCAAATGACATTTACATCACTTGAATTATGCCTTTTCCCTAAACAGCAAATCTGCTGCAAATATGTGTGCCAAAGTGTGGACAAATGAAAGCGTTATTGTTGTTTTTTAATACAGTTGTAAACATTGTTGAAAAGAAATTTGTGATAATTAGCAAATTCTCTTTTTGCCACATTGTTTTGAAAAGTAATGCATGTACCTCCTCGTTGGTGTAGTCTAGTAGAGATCTGCCTTGGGTTTGAAAGGTCGCGTTTTCGATCCCCAGCCAGGAAAAAGCGAAGACTTCCAAAATGGTAGTAAAGGCTACCCCGTGACCCTCCTTGGCTCTCAAGGTTGCAGGGTTAGCATTATGACTTGACTGGCTTGTGTCAGGATAAATCGAGGGCTTGGCGTGAAACGGTTGTAACTTAAATTGGTATTTTTTTACCAAGGTTTATCATCTCGCCATAAAGTCATTATAAGCGTTAAATCACTTTTCTTGGTAAACAATGTAAATTTAGGTGCCATTGCTCGTTCTGAGCAATGGCACCTAAATTTGCATTGTTTACAAAAGGGTCAAATTTGCCCCTAAACCAGGGTTTTCAAAATAGGTTTTAAGTTACAACCGTTTCACGCCAAGCCCTCGAAATGGACCAGTTATAGTACTGGTACCTTATACCAAGGAAATGCCATGATATGATTGAAAAGTTGTTGAAAGCGGCTTCTATCACCAAATAATCAATCAATCAATTGAAAGATAATCTACTACAGATGCATTTGCATATAATTATGGCAAAGGGTTGCAAAAAATCTTGTTTCCAGTTTTTACCTCATGGAAATTTTAGTGATCAAAACTTTGAAAAGATTTTGAGGCTTTTTCGCTTGCAATTATCCGTTTGAAAGGCATGACCTTTGATTGTCCTCTATTTGCCCGTATATCATATGTATAACAAGTGTAGATACAGATCTACCTGTCTATCTATGTCCAGTCTGATCCAATTAGGCAATGTTTGTCAGAATTTACTTGACCCTTTACCAGATCTGCAGATGTGCATGTTGATGCATTATAACAGAAGATGACTTTTGAAAATATTATGGCAAAAGGAGAAACCACTCATCATTAGCAATTTCTCCTTTTGCAACACCATTTATAGACTTTTCCCCTATGTTTGTACAGATGTTTTTAACCCTTTCCAACATACAACAAATCTGCAGCAGACAACTTTGAAAACATAGTGATGAAAACCTGAAAAATCTCTATAAAAGATAGCTTAATTGTAAAATGAAGTTGAAAACATTGTGGCCAAAAGAGAAATTGCTCATCATGAGCAATTTTACCTTTGGCCACAATGTTTTCAAAAGTCGTCTGCCTTTAAAATAATTGCGTTGAAATGCGTCTGCAGGTGGGAAAGGGTTAAAAATCATCTGCTGCAGACTTGTTGTATGTGGAAAAAGGTAAACAAGTGTTACTAAGGTATAGTTTCTGTCTAACTGGTGAATGTAGTGCAGAGCCAATTCAAATTGCACAGATGTGCCTGAATGATATGGATCTAGACAAGCCACAAATATCCTATGGTTCGTTTTCGTTGAGCCTGAGGCTCAATAACAATGTTGATGGCTTTTTGAAAGAGATTACATCAGAAAGTTCTGCTTTTAGATTGAAGCTGCGGTTATCTGCACAGATTCGCCTGATGATCTGGACCTACACTAGTCACAAATATCCTGTGGTTCGCTTTCATGGAGCAAGACTGAATTAAAATGTTCATACATTACTTGTTGAAGTTGTTTTGAGAGAGATTTCATCAGAAAGATTTGTTTCTGGATTCTAGCTGCAGTGATTTGCACATATTTGCCTGATGATATGGACCTACACTAGCCACAAATATCCTATGGTTCGCTTTCATAGAGCCAGACTGAATTACAATGTTCATACATTACTTGTTGAACTTTTTCTGAGAGAGATTTCCTCAGGAAGATCTGTTTTTGGATTCTATAGTTCTACTAATGATGGGCTGATTTTAAGTATGATCATTAATACTTGTTTGTTTGCCACATGAAATAAACATTAGCAGTGTCAGGTAAATATGTTTCTTTTGTTAAATCTCTGTAACGTCACCAATTCTTTTTACTCTTCATCCAAACGCATATTGACGTCCTTTGAAAACATTGTTGAAAAAGTAAAAATTGTTTAAATACCAATTTCTACTTTGGCCACCATGTTTACTACTCTCTCTATATATGGCTCCCTAAAATGATGTTTCGATCCTTCTAGATTTCTAGAAATTCTACCGTTTAAATACCTCTATTTATAGAGAATATAATCATGAATGAATTCCGCACAATGTCTTCAAAGTCATCTGCTGCATCTTTGTTATATATGAATATATGTAAAGGGATTTAATTTAAACTTGTTTTATATTCATAATTGCGAAACAAGCTTTCAGCTTATATGAATCTTGCTCGATATCTGCTTTCTGGAAGCTAATTTAACCAGAACTCACGTCATTTGTGTTGAAAGAGTTTTTATCATTATGTTCATAAAACTTCTATAGCCATTTCCCTCATATAGACGCTTTCTGACGCCTCTGCAACAGACAGCTTTTTCAACACATCTAAGTGACAACAAAAAGAAATTGCTCAAAATGACCAATTTCTTGTTTTGCCACAACGTTTTCAACTTTTAGTCATAGATTATCCATTCAATTAAGAGATTTTCTATTTTTTGACAAAATATGTTCAAAGTCGTCTGCTGCAGAATTGTTGAATGAGGCAAATCATAAGTTAAAGAAACTATTTTATTATTCATGTTACATCACCATTTGTATCACATGTATACAGACAGGGAACACTCTGATTAGACTGCAGATGTACATGCTCATCTGAGCTTTCACTGACTCACCAGTAACAAGATCCTTTTTCTTTGCCTCATGAGAGGAATCCGCTGTGGTCGGGTGGTTTAGCGTCGGGGATTTCAAAACCGGGTGTCCCGGGTTCGACCCCCAGTCGCGACACTACGGTCATGGTGGAGTGCCCTTGGGGCAAGGCACACTTTCTAGCCTAGTACTGCATGGTTTGTTTACCCAGGGATCATGAATAAGTGAACTGTCGCCGTGATATAACTGAAATAATGTTGAAAACGGCGTAAATCCCAATAAATAAATAAATTGCCTCATGAGATTCGAAGGTAATAAAGACTAATAATTCTCAGTGCCTCGATTCATTATAAATAATTATACAAGTTTGGTTTATTTTGGTACAAAGTGCAATTTACGTCTTGGGTAAATAATCCACACCCACTGTAAATCTGTGACTTAATTGCATTCATACCTGCATCATTTTTTATGTGGTGTAAAATGGAATCCATTTGTGACGGAGTGGTTTTTCTGAGGACTTGAGACAATATCCTGGGTTAGTTCCCTTCTTGTGGTTGTCATGGTTGACTGCCTTTGGGCAATCTATATTTTCTAGCTTGGATATTGGTTTAAGTCACTCTAAGGCAAGGATCATGGATATAAGTTATATGAAAAGGTATAAAACCCCAGTCAAATGTTCTCTGTTGACAATTTATTTATTTATTTATTGGGGTTTTACTCCGCTTTCAACATTATTTCAGTTATATCACGGCGACAGTTCACTTATTCATGATCTTTGGGTAAACCAACCAGTACTAGGCTAGAAAATGTGCCTTGCCCAAGGGTACTCCACCATGACCGTAGTTCAGCGACTGGGGATAGAACACAGGACACCCGGATTCGAAATCCCCAACGCTAACCACTCGACCTCTCTGTTGACAAACAATAGACCATAATCTAAATTTTTAATCAAGCAAAATGACTAACCCTTTCCCTCATACGACAATTCTGCAGCAGACGACTTTGAACATATTTTGTCAAAAACTAGAAAATCTCTAAAATTGAATGGATAACCTATGACTAAAAGTGGAAAACATTGTAGCAAAAGGTGAAATTGCTCGTCACTAGCAATGTCTTCTTTTGTCACACTATGTTTTATATATGAGGGAAAGGGTTAAGTGATATTTTAAAAGTCATGGGCTTTCAACACATTAAATTTTTTTGAGGAATGAAATATGGCATTTAAAAATGTGAACATACATATATCAGATCATACAGTCTTTTTAACCCTCTTCCACTTGCGGACAAATTTTGACCCATATGCAGCAGACGTCTTTTGAAATCATTGTGAACATTGGGGGTGAAAGGAAAGAAATGCTCAAAATGCTCAGTTTCGCCATTTGCCACAATGTCTTAACGATCTATTCAATATTTAATTAATATGACTTGAATTTAAAGAAATTTTCCTAATTTTGTCAATGTGTTTTAAAAGTCGTCTGCTGTATAATTGTTGTATGTGGGAAAGGGTTTGAACATGGTGGGAAAAGTGAAATTGCTTATTTTAATAAATTTTCCACTTTTCAAAAATAGTCACTGCAAAACTCTGGTATACTAAAAGTTATTTGCATAGGTAAACCCCTTCCCCTTGTACAGGCGCTTTCTGACATGTTTGCAGCAGAAAACTTTTGAAAACATTGTGGTAAAAGGAAATGAGCTCATAATGAGCAATTTCTTCTTTTACTTCAATATTTTCATCTTTATTTAATAATTTTTCTTTCATTTACAGTGAGTTTTCATATTTGTTACCAGATATTTTCAAAGTCGTCTGCTACAGATATGTTGTTTGTGTGAAAAGGTTTAATAAGAAATGATTTGTAAGGAAATATTTCAGTTTTATTTTGACTTAATTATGGCATCAGGTGTGCTTTTACTTTTCATATTAAATGTGATGATACTTCAACCCTTTCCCTCATATAGACGCTTTCTGAGGCCTCTGCAGCAGATGGCTTTTTTGAAAACTATTTAGTGACAAAAGAAGAAATTGCTCAATACGAGTAATTATTCCTATATATATTGCCACAATGTTTTCCACTTTTAGTCATAGATTATCCATTCAATTATAGAGATTTTCCATCTTTTGACAAAATATGTTCAAAGTCGTCTGCTGCAGAATTGTCGTAGGAGGGAAAGGGTTAACCGTCAGAATGTGTTGTTGTTCGGAATAAGTTGAATTCTGTCTGAAGTTCGCCCTTTGCATAGAGGTCCAGATAGTGAGGGGTATTTAGCTATTTTCCCCAAATTATTTATTCTCTTATTATTATAAAGCAAACCCTATGTTGTTGGTACTCAAAATAATAGTCTCACTGAGACGATTCTATTTAGTACCCCAAATATATGTTTAGACTTTTAGAGTGTCAAATAAGGATTTTAGAACATGCAAAACGCCCTTTATCTAGAGCTCTGAATATTTTTATGCCCCCCCGGAATCTCCGATTCGGGGGGCATATAGTTTTTGGCCTGTCTGTCTGTCTGCACGTTGGTTGGTCTGTCTGTCTGTCTGTCTGTCTGCACAAAAAAAACTTTAACCTTGACCACTACTTTTGAACCATAACAGGTACGGCTACCATATTTCACATGTGTATTCCTTGTGACATGACCTTTCTGTCAGTACCAAAATTTTTGACCTTGCGACCTTGACCTTTGACCTAGATGTAGTTTTTGGCCTGTCTGCACGAAAAAAACTTTAACCTTGACCACTTCTTTTGAACCATAACAGGTACGGCTACCATATTTCACATGTGTATTCCTTGTGACATTACCTTTCTGTCAGTACCAAAATGTTTGACCTTGCGACCTTGACCTTTGACCTAGATGTTGTAATTCTCGAAAAAAACTTTAACCTTGGCCATTACTTTTGAACCATAACAGGTACGGCTACCATATTTCACATGTGTATTCCTTGTGACATGACCTTTCTGTCAGTACCAACATTTTTGACCTTGCGACCTTGACCTTTGACCTAGATGTTGCCATTCTCGAAAAAAACTTTAACCTTGGCCATTACTTTTGAACCATAACAGATACGGCTACCATATTTCACATGTGCATTCCTTGTGACATGACCTTTCTGTCAGTACCAACATTTTTGACCTTGCGACCTTGACCTTTGACCTAGATGTTGCCATTCTCAATTTTTTTAGCTCACCTGAGCTTTGCTCAAGGTGAGTTATTGTGATCGCCTTTTGTCCGGCGTCCGTCGTCCGTCGTGCGTCGTGCGTCAACTTCTTCTCCTCAGTAACCAGTGGGTCAATTTGGATGAAACTTCACAGAAAGCATCCTCTCAATGACCTCACCAGAATTCCTTCAAATTTTTGGGATCCATGCAAAATTCTGGTTTCCATGGCAACGAAACCGAAAAAACTTCAAAATTCTTCTTCTCCCAAATTGGTTGGCAGATTTTCAAATAATTTTGTAGAAATGTTTCTTGGATGACCCTCTATCAGATTCCTTCAAGCCGTGTTGATTGATCGAAAAACATGGCCGCCAGGGGGGGCGGGGCTATTTTGCCTTATATGGCTATAGTGCAAACTTAAAAAATCTTCTCCTCCAAAAGTGTCAGGCTGATTTTCAAATAATTTTGTAGAAATGTTCTTTGGGTGATCCTCTATCAGATTCCTTCAAGCCATGTTGATTGGTCAAAAAACATGGCCGCCAGGGGGGGCGGGGCTATTTTGCCTTTTATGGCTATAATGAAAACTTAAAAAATCTTCTCCTCCATAAGTGTCAGGCCGATTTTCAAATAATTTTGTAGAAATGTTCCTTGGGTGACCCTATATCAGATTCCTACAAGCAATGTTGATTGGTCAAAAAACATGGCCGCCAGGGGGCGGGGGCTATTTTGCCTTATATGGCCAAAGTGAAACTTCAACATCTTCTCCTCAGTAACCGGTGGGTCAATTGGGATGAAACTTCACAGAAAGCATCCTCTCAATGACCTCACCAGAATTCCTTCAAATTTTTGGGATCCATGCAGAATTCTGGTTTCCATGGCAACGAAACGAAAAAAACTTCAAAATTCTACTTCTCCCTAACTGGTTGGCAGATTTTGAACTTATTTTGTAGAAATGTTCCTTGGGTGACTCTCTATCAGATTCCTTGAAGCCATGTTGATTGGTCGAAAAACATGGCCGCCAGGGGGCGGGGCTTTTTTGCCTTATATGGCTATAGTGAAAACTTAAAAAATCTTCTCCTCCAAAAGTGTCAGGCCGATTTTCAAATAATTTTGTAGAAATATTCCTTGGATGACCCGCTATCAGATTCCTTTAAGCCATGTTGATTGGTCGAAAATTATGGCCGCCAGGGGGGGCGGGCTTTTTTGCCTTATATAGCTATAGTGCAAACTTAAAAAATCTTCTCCTCCAAAAGTGTCGGGCCGATTTTCAAATAATTTTGTAGAAATGTTCCTTGGATGACCCTCTATCAGATTCCTTCAAGCCATGTTGATTGGTCAAAAAACATGGCCGCCAGGGGGCGGGGCTATTTTGCCTTTTATTGCTATAGTGAAAACTTAAAAAATCTTCTCCTTCAAAAGTGTCAGGCTGATTTTCAAATAATTTTGTAGAAATGTTCCTAGGGTGACCCTCTATCAGATTCCTTAAAGCCAAGTTGATTGGTTGGAAACTATGCCCGCCAGATGGCGGGGCTTATA
Organism: Serripes groenlandicus; assembly: GCA_031761405.1. Classification (NCBI taxonomy): domain Eukaryota; kingdom Metazoa; phylum Mollusca; class Bivalvia; order Cardiida; family Cardiidae; genus Serripes; species Serripes groenlandicus. Next base: position 18,810,348 of record JASEVX010000010.1, read on the forward strand.
TAGCTAAAGTGAAAAAAAAATCAGGTGAGCGATTCCAGGGCCATCATGGCCCTCTTGTTTTTTTAACCTTCCCCACTACTTTTGAACCATAACAGGTAAGGCTACCATATTTCACATGTGTATACCTTGTGACATGACCTTTCTGTCAGTACCAAAATTTTTCACCTTGCGACCTTGACCTTTGACCTAGATGTTGCCATTCTCGAAAAAAACTTTAACCTTGACCACTACTTTTGAACCATAACAGGTACGGCTACCATATTTCACATGTGTATTCCTTGTGACATGACCTTTCTGTCAGTACCAACATTTTTGACCTGGCGACCTTGACCTTTGACCTAGATGTTGCCATTGGGGGGCATCAGTGTTTCACAAACACATCTTGTTTTTAATTTGCATTATGGGTAATATAGTAAGAAATATATTTCAAAGTAATGGTGATAAACGACAGATATGATATTTTATTGAAAAACTGAAACAAAAAAAAGAGAAGTTATTAAATTTTTGGTTGATTATCTCTTTTTTGGGGTAATGTTTCTAAAAGTTGAGCAATTTAGTCATCAAATGACAAGACAACGAAGGTAAATAATTATTGTTTACCTAAGTATTCAAAACACTTTTATTGCCTTAAAACATCTAACAACTTTACCCCTCACAGTATAAATTCTGACACCTTTAGTTACAGATGACGTTTGAATAAATTGTGGAAACAGAAATATCTCAAAATGCTAAGCAATCTTTCTTTTTCCCACAATGTATTCAAATCTGTGTAAAGATTATAATTTCAAGTTTATAGATGATGCAAATTCTCTCAGTTGTATTAAAGGCAGAAGATTCACAAAATTATATATATTATCCCTTTCCCTCATATAGAGGCTTTCTGACGCCTCTGCAGCAGACAGCTTTTTGAAAACATAGTGACAAAAGAAGAAATTGCACAAAATGTGCAATTTCTCCTTTTGCCACAATGTTTTCCACTTTTAATCATATAAAGGTTATCCATTCAATTAGAGAGATTTTCTATTTTTTGACAAAATATGTTCAAAGTCGTCTGCTGCAGAATTGTCGTATGAGGGAAAGGGTTAACCCTTTCTCTCATAAAGACGCTTTATGACGCCTCTGCAGCACACAGCTTTTTGAAACATAGTGACAAAAGAAGAAATTGCTCAAAAAGAGCAATTTCTCCTTTTGCCACAATGTTTTTCACTTTTAGTCATAGGTTATCCATTCAATTATAGAGATTTTCTATTTTTTGACAAAATATGTTCAAAGTCGTCTGCTCCAGAATTGTCGTATGAAGGAAAGGGTTAAATAAAAGATTTAACATTTTCCCACATACAACAAATCTGCACTAGGCAACTTTGAACACATCTATATAGGCAAAAACAAGAAAAATCTATATAATTATATGAAAGACAATTATTGAATAAAATTAATGAAAGATTTCTTCTTTTACCATGATGTTTTGCAAAGGTCGTCTGTTGCAAAAGCATTAAAGTATGAGCTGTTCCATGATAAAACCATCGTTATGGACTCTGCATAATATATCGACCGAGATCAGCATGCACAGTCCGCGCAGGCTAATCGTGGCCGACACATTCCATCTCAGGGGGATAGAGGTATAGAGTAATGATTCCTGAAATATCCACCAACAGTAAACCCTTTCCCTAAACAGCCAGCAATTATTAATAATGAGCCGTCCCACGAGAAAACCAACATTGTGAACTCTTTGTAAAGTATCAACGCGCATCAGTCTAAGCATGCCGTGCAGGCTATCTCAGATGGACACTTTTCGCCTCCTGTGGATTTTTTGTTTCAGCAATCATTATGTTGGCTGTATCAGGAAAGGGTTTACTGTTGGTGAATATTCGCATCTCATAACAATTTCTTTTTTCTCAAAATGATTTCTTACCTCTTATCTCAAGTAAACATTTCATTTGTCAAGATTTGAAATTGTTTTTCTGTTGATTCACATTTCGAAACCTTTTCCCACACATTTAAATGCATAATGCAGCAGACAACTTTTTCAAACTAATTGGCCTAGGGGAAATTTATTCATTTTGAGAAATTTCATCTTTTGTCACAATGTTTTCAAGAGTCGTAAGAGAGTCTCTCTTAGCCCTTTCCCTCATACGACAATTCTGCAGCAGACGACTTTGAACATATTTTGTCAAAAAAATGGAATATCTCTATAATTGAATGGATAACCTATGACTAAAAGTGGAAAATATTGTGTCAAAAAGAGAAATTGCTCCTTTTGATCAATTTCTTTTTTTGTCACTATGTTTTCAAAAAGCTGTCTCAGCTGCAGATGCGTCAGAAAGCGTCTATATGAGGGAAAGGGTTAGTTGGAAAGTGGTCTTACATCAGTGATGTTCCATCTTTTAGATTCAGGCGTACCCAATTTCCAATAGTTTGATCACAAGAAAAAAATGTCGTCTGCGACTCGATGAACTCGGTAGACTGAAACTAATCAGTTGGATAGATGGTTTGCTGAAATGACTTACTTTTGCTTGGGGATTTATGTAATTAGTGTTTTTGGCTAAAGGCTATACAATTAACCGTATCATTCTGTGGTATCTGTAATTATGCATTTGTTTCTTCGATACTGCTGTTTTGATGTTGGATAATAAAAGTTAAAAGTCACGGAAGAAAAAGAAGTAGGAAAACCGGTATTACCTTCCAATTAAATGCTGATGTTGGTGTTTGCATGAGAATAATAGGTTTGGTTATAAATTTGTCTAGTTATTATGGTAACTAAATGAGTAATTTAACCCTTTCCCATACATGTATGACAAATCTGCAGCAGAGGACTTTGAAAATATCTAGGCAGAAATGTGAAAAATCTATAAATTAAAGTAACTATTGAAAAGAGCTAAAACATTGTGGTAAATGTCACCTGCTAACTTCTACATTTCACTTTGCAATATTATTTTTATCTTTTATTTAAGCTACAATAACCGTTTTAATTTGTCCCTAAACCAATGGATTTTTATAGCCATGCTAAATATTGTTCATTGTTGATTATTCATGCATTCAGTTTTAGAATTCAATTTTAAATTTGTTTGTACTCACGGACTTTGCAAGTAGTATATTAATTTTGCTCAGTATATTACATGAGCAATTTCTAAATTTGTCACAATGATTTCCACTCTATTGAATGATTATTATACATTCATTTATAAAATTTTCAACATTTTTACTGAAATGTGTTCAAAGAGCTCTTTCGCAGATTTCTTGTATGTATGAAAAGGTTATACATCAGATAAGTTTCTCTTATTAGCCCTTTCCCTCATAAAGACGCTTTTTGAAAACATAGTGTCAAAAGAAGAAATTGCTCAAAACAAGCAATTTCTCCTTTTACCACAATGTTTTCCACTTTTAGTCATTCTAAGGTTATCCGTTCAATTATAGAGATTTTTTTTTGACAAAATATGTTCAATTTAAGTCGTCTGCCGCAGAGTTGTCATATGAGGGAAAGGGTTAACCAACCAAACATATAGTGGTTGTTCGGTACTCAATAAAATTATTTCACTGTGACAATTCTTATGAGTACCCACAACAAAGGGTTTTAAGAGTTTTCACAACAAAGGATTTTAGAGCATGATATAGGAGTTACAGACAGCCGGTCCAATATTCTTAGGAAAATGTAAATTTTAAATTGATTTAGATATAGATTAAAGGAAAAGGTTATTAAATGCTCACTTGATGTCAGCTTTTAAACAGCCTGTCCCAGGGGTATTGGAAATAATTTCGTAAAATATTTCAGTTTAACCCTTTCCCACATACAGACACTTTTTGACGCCTCAGCAGCAAACGACTTTTGAAAACATTCTGACAAAAGCAGAAAGTGCTCAAAACGATCAATTTCTCCTTTTGCCACAATGTTTTCAACTCTTCAGTAATAATGTACCTACAATAATAGAGCTTTTCTGTGTGTTTGCCTAAATACTTTCAAAGCAGTCTGCTGCAGATTTGTTGTATGGGGGAAAGCCAAATGTTTCATGAAAAGGACTAATACTTGATCATCAGGAATTTCTCCATATCCCTTTCCCGGAAAGGGATAAGGAGAAATTCCTGATGATCAAGTAGTAGTCCTTTTCATGAAACATTTTCACTTAAAAGGAAAATATCTGCAATTCCTTCTTTTCCAACAAAGATCTTGTGTAACCTGCCTTGGCTGGGAGACACATAGGGAACACATCTCTTTTGTCTGTAATGTCTCTTTGTCTGTCATGCATTGTATCAGTTAAAGGTGCCAAACTCCGGTCACTAAGCTCAGTCAGTAGCGATGCAGGCTGTAAATTCAGGGGTTGTGAGTTCGAAACCGAGTTCGGCCGACATTCTTTCCGACATTCTTTCCGACATTTAACAAAAGTCACTCTGATATTAGCGTCATTTGACGTCCAAATATGAGTTAACAGTCAGTTTCTATAGGCATGCATTGTGTATTGTGTGTCAGATGTCATTAAATACACAACATCACATCTTCTTAAACCACCACAACTAAACTCACAGAAACTCTCCCGGTTGTTGCAGCACCAGAAAGAGGGAAAAAGAAAGAAACTTTGAAATTCTTCTCTAAAACGGCTTCACTGATTTCTAGATAAAACATGGCCTTGACATACTTTTATCTAAAGGTCTGCAAAATCACATTGTTTTCCTCTTCTGCTAGTACATTGTATACAGAATTGCAGTAAATTCAACTGTGGTCTCTTTGAAGGCTTGTTAACCCTTTCCCTCATATAAACGCTTTCGGACGCCTCTGCAGCAGACGGCTTTCTGAAAACATAGTGACAAAAGAAGAAATTGCACAAAACGTGCAATTTCTCCTTTTGCCACAATGTTTTCCACTTTTAGTCATAGGTTATCCATTCAATTATAGAGATTTTCTATTTTTTGACAAAATACGTTCAAAGTCGTCTGCTGCAGAATTGTCGTATGAGGGAAAGGGTTAAAGCAGACGGCGTTTTGAAAACATAGTGACAAAAGAAGAAATTGCACAGAACGTGCAATTTCTCCTTTTGTCACAATGTTTTCCACTTTTAGTCATAGGTTAACCATCTGACAAAATACGTTCAAAGTCGTCTGCTGCAGAATTGTCGTATGAGGGAAAGGGTTAACGGGCACAATGCTATTAACTCAATGGGAGTCAATTAGGAAGGATTTGTCCGACCCTTTCCAATTACAATAATTATGCAGTTTACATCTTGATAGATTTGAGCCTTCCCTGCAAGAACACAAACATTGAAGACTCTGCGTAAAGTATCGACCCGGATCAGCCTAAGCATGCCGCGCAATCTTACCAGTACATACACTTTTCGCCTCCTGTGGATTTTCTGTTTCAGGAATCATTACTATACACCTCTATCCCCCTGAGACGGAATGTGTCTTTCCGGATCAGTCTGCGTGAACTGCGCAGGCTGATTTCGGTTGATACATTACGCAGAGGTAATAATGTTGGTTTTCTCGCGGTGGGATGGCTCATCTGTTACCAGAAGATCACATTTAACCCTTTCCCTCATACAACAATTCTGCAGCAGACGACTGAACATATTTTGTCAAAAAATAGAAAATCTCTATAATTGAATGGATAACCTATGACTAAAAGTGGAAAACATTGTGCTCGTTTTGAGCAATTTCTTCTTTTGTCACTTATGTTTTCAAAAAGCACCTGCTGTAGAGGCGTCAGAAAGCGTCTGTATGAGGGAAAGGGTTAATAATCATTTTGGCGAATGGAGATATTGCTCAAAAGTAGAAGTTCCTCCTTTTTGCATTTACCCGAGTACATATAATATTCATCTAATATTTTCTGTATATAAATTACCATCATGTTTTCAAAGTCATATGCTGAAGATTTGTTGTTTGTGAAAAAAGGGTTTACCCTTTCCCACATTTAGATCAATTTGACGCATCTACAGCAAATTGACTTTTGAAAATACTGTGGGAATAGGAGGAACTTTCTAAATTGTGTAATTGCTCCTCTTGCCACACTGTTTTCTGCTGTAAATCAATGAATAGACACTGATTTATAGATTTTACATGTTCATTTGCCTAGATGTTTAAGAAGTCGGCTGCTGAAGATCTGTTGATTTTATGTGGAAAAAGGGTTCAAAGAGTAAACATTTATGTTTTTAGCAAAACAGATTGCTTCCATTGCCCTCTAGCTGACCTGTGGAAGTAAAACGTGATGTCTATTATCTCCTTTCCACATATTTATCCCCTATTTACTGTTTATATTCCAATTTAGTGATCATACACCCCTTAACCCTTTCCCTCATACGACAATTCTGAAGCCGACGACTTTGAACATATTTTGTCAAAATATGGAAAATCTTTATAACCCTTTCCCTCATACGACAATTCTGCAGCAGACGACTTTGAACATATTTTGTCAAAATATGGAAAATCTCTATAATAGAATGGATAACCTATGACTAAAAGTGGAAAACATTGTGGCAAAAGGAGAAATTGCTCGTTTTGAGCAATTTCTTCTTTTGTCACTATGTTTTCAAAAAGCCGTCTGCTGCAGAGGCGTCAGAAAGCGTCTATATGAGGGAACGGGTTAACCAATAACCATTATAGCTGTACTGATCATGAAGCCTGACATTCGAATTATTGAAAGCAAATGGTGGCTGTGTTTCAAACTTATCAAAACTGTAAAAATGGTGGTAATGGCCGCCGTTCTTGGTGCTCAGGATTGCGGCGTTAGCATTACAACTGGCTGGCTGGTGTCATGATAAATGAACCAGTAGTACTGGTAACTTATCCAGCATTACAACTGGCTGGCTGGTGTCATGATAAATGAACCAGTAGTACTGGTAACTTATCCAGCATTACAACTGGCTGGCTGGTGTCATGATAAATGAACCAGTAGTACTGGTAACTTATCCAGGAAACACGGTTATATAACTGAAAAAGCATTGATTTCTTTTATATAGACTTTCTTTCTTTTATTTTAGCATACTTACTGTCTTATTGCACCCATACACTAGTTGTTACAAGGTGACAAGCTAGGGGAATCCGCTGTGGTCGAGTGGTTAGCATTGGGGATTTCGAAACCGGGTGTTCCGGGTTCGATCCCCAGTCGCGGCACTACTGTCATGGTGGAGTGCCCTTGGGCAAGGCACATTTTCTAGCTTAGTACTCTGGTTTGTTTACCCAGGGATCATGAATAAGTGAACTGTCGTCGTGATATAACTGAAATAATGTTGAAAGTGGCGTAAAACCCCAATGAATAAATAAACAAGGTGACAAGGTGTTTACCCTTTTTCACATACGATAAATCTGCATCCAAAGACTTTGAAAGCATCTAGGCATAATTTGTTTCTACATGACGATTGTGTATACATGTATATGTAGATGAAATTATTGAATAGAGCTGAAAACATTGTGGGCAATTTCTCATTTTGCCACAATGTCTCATCAAAAGTTTTCTGATGTAGATGTGTCAAAATGCTTCTGCAAATGAGAGACGTTTAAGCCTGCACAGAAGGAGCAATTTTTCCTTTCCCCATTGTTTTAACCCTTTCCCTCATATAGACGTTTTCTGATGCCTCTGCAGCAGACGGCTTTTTTGAAAACATAGCGACAAAAGAAGAAATTGCTCACAAAATGAGCAATTTCTCCTTTGGCCACAATGTTTTCCACTTTCAGTCATAGGTTATCCATTCAATTAAAGAGATTTTCCATTTTTTGACAAAATATGTTCAAAGTCGTCTGCTGCAGAAATGCTGTATGAGGGAAAGGGTTAATAATTGTTTACAAGTATCAAATTGATACTGCTGATTATGTCCCATTGTTAAGCTTTTAGTAATCAGATGTTTTCAGAAGGGGACTTGAACCCTTTCCACATATATAGAACATGCAGCAGACGACTTTGAAAACATCTTGGAAAATACTTGAAAAACTCCGTTAATGAGAAGTTCATTATTAAATACAGATATAAACATTGTGGCAAAAGAAGAAATTGTTTGTTTTGAGCAATTTCTTCTTTTGTCACAATGTTTTCAAAAGTCATCTGCTGCAAAGACGTCAGAAAGCGTCTTAATGTGGGAAATTGTATTATATCCGCTGAACAAGGTAATTGATGTAACTTTCATCTATTTCAGGTTTTATCATAAGCCATGTTGGAGTGAATCTAATTATGACTTTGATTCCTGGTGTTCCAAGCTGACAAAAGACACTGCTGGTGGAGATAATATTTATTGATAGATTCCTTGGAAATGAGTGAATTGGATTAAAAGTGGCAAGAACCAATTCTTGAAGTTGAAAAAACCCACAAGAGTTATTATATGATAATTAAATTTGTGCTATTTATTTTGTTGTTTTTTATCGGTGATTAAAACAGTACAGAAATGGCTGAGCATAGTGATTTAGTGGCGGAAATTGCGTCAGTGGAAAAAATGACAACGCCTGAACGGCTAAAACATGCCAAAAAGCGGCGCGTTCAACAGCTGAAACGCTTCGCGAACTACGAGAAACAGTTAGAAAAAGATAAGAACAAAAAACACAAACAGTCGCAGAATCAAAAGCGTCAACAACGAAAGAAGGCACGGGTAAAATTCATCCACAACATTATGTTACTGGAAGCGGCGTCAAGAAATGATATAGAAGAAGGTTAGTATGATCGAGATACTTGCAGCTGGTTCCCATTCGTCAGTAAAACTAGAAAATTTAAGTACTTGAAAATTTATCTAAATTCTTTTCTAGACCTTGAAATTTAGAAGAATATGATAGATTGAATGATTGTTTGGTGCTTAACCCTATCCCTCATATAGACGCTTTCTGACTCCTCTGCAGCAGACGGCTTTTTGAAAACATAGTGACAAAAGAAGAAATCTTTTCCACTTTTAGTCATAGGTTATCCATTCAATTATAGAGATTTTCTATTTTTTGACAAAATATGTTCAAAGTCGTCTGCTGCAGAATTGTCGTATGAGGGAAAGGGTTAACGCCTCTTTCAAAAATCTTTCAGTTATAACACTGCGTTTCCTGGGTAAGATTCAAGTACCACTGGTCCATGTGTCCTAACACCAGCCAGTCAGTCATAATGCTAAACCCCTCAACCCTGAGCGCCAAGAAGGGCAGCCATAATACTACCATTTTTTAAAGTCTTTGGTATGACCCTGCAGGGGATCGAACCCGCGACCATCTGCACTTGAGGCGGACACTCTTCTACTACATCACCGAGGCGGTTAAAAAAATAAGAATATGAAGATGTATTAACCCTTTCCCTCATATAGACGCTTTCTGACGCCTCTGCAGCAGACAGCTTTTTGAAAATATAGTGACAAAAGAAGAAATTGCACAAAACTAGCAATTTCTCCTTTTGCCACAATGTTTTTTACTTTTTGTCATAGGTTATCCATTCAATTATGGAGATTTTCTATGTTTTGACAAAATATGTTCAAAGTCGTCTGCTGCAGAATTGTCGTTTGAGGGAAAGGGTTAATTACCTGATAGCATCCCTATTCTAGGATTAGTTTAATTAATGTGTATACAACCGTTTCCCATGTACTGATGCAAACATTGCAGCAAAAGGAGTAATTGCTCAAAATTGAATTGCAGTCAAACCTGTGCTCAAGCTCACCTTTGTATAGCAATTCCCTGTCTATAGCAACCACTCTATGAATTTCACAATTAATCATTTTCTGCATAATTGACCCTTCAAATAAAGACCACCTGCGAAGAAAGACCTGATTGTTCTCTTCCCATGGGTGGTCTTAAAATACAGGTTCGACTGTATATACCCTATTATATATCTAGACCTTATTCCTTTGATGCTTAGTCTAGACTGCACTTTTATTCTCTTCCAAATTAAAAGTTGAATGAAAATATGTCTGAGGATATTTCTAGCTAACCCTTTCCCACATAGACCCTTTCTGACGCCTCTGCAGCAGACAACTTTTGAAATCAATGTGACATATATATGTTTCAACTCTTCAGTTATTATTAGTCGCCGGGCAGAAGCCCGCGACTTCTATTTTTAATAGCTTTTCGGAAATCACATGGGAGGGCGGCTTATTATTAGAAAGAAACAAATCTAGATGATTTGAACATATTACAATTGTGGTTGTTTACGAACACTAATAAATGACACATCTAAAATGAAATAAATATTCCGATTTTTTAATGTTTGCAGTTTTTTTTATTTCACTCGCATTTAAGTTTTTTGTCTTATTTACGAAGACAAAAGTGGTCCCTTCAAGACGTGAACCAACACCCCCTAATGCAGACTCTTATGTGTCATCATTGAGGTCAATTTCGGATTCTCCTTTTAATAGCAATTTTAACTTACTAAATGTTGTTTTCATGTTCAAAGAGATGTCTTGATTTGTGTAGAATTCATTTAATAATGTTAATCCATGAATATCTAAAGTAGGAACTGTTTCTAAGCTAAATATAGACCCTATTCTGTTGTGTAGTTTCGTGACCTTTAACATCGATTTTCGCGCATGCGCATTTCGATATGAAAAAGCGAGTGATATTATTTTATTTTAGACAAGTACAAGACGAATGTTTGACGCAAAGCGTCAAAGAGAAGCCGCAATATTTCGTTGTACAAGTAGAAATAAGAAAAAAAGATCATTTTTATATCCACAAACAATAGAACAATTTAAACTGTAGACGGTAATGCTGATATATTTCTCCTTTTGAAGACTTTTGTTTTCTTCAAATTACCTCCCTTTAAAGCAATACCAGGATATTTACCTTGTGATTCGAATAAGATTGACAAACATTGAAATTATATGAATGAATACTATTATTTAAATAAGTAACAACAGCAAAATTAAATTTAAGCCAGATAATTGTGTACACATTTCGTTAATTTTTTATAGATACCCTAATGTATAGGTATGTATATAAAATTTATAAGCAAATGTTTTCATTACTACGTTCCTAATGTTTGAATAGACTAAAGAAAGTCAAGAATACATAAATAAATCAATGCAGTCTTTTCCGGCGACATTGATGCCTTGCATCAACTTTCTCTTGTGTTTTTCATAAAAGACAATCCACGAAGAATACATTTCTACCAAATACGACGACAACCATGCCGTGCACGAAGAACGCGAGCACATAGGCTATTTTCGCACCTACCGTTCCGCATGGATGATTTTGTACATGAATACGTGTTTTCTTTCTGTAAATCGATAGATTGGTTTGTACAATACAAAAATAACCAAACTTTAGATTTATTGATTAAATATGTCGCATAATATTATATTTTATATGGTGGCCAATTAGAAATTCGTCGAAGTGTAGATGATTTTCTAGAGAAAATCGATTTCACATTTGAAGTATGATTTCCTATTTAGAGATGTTTACTTACACTGATTGTACCTACTGTTAAATTGGACTAGACCACCTCTATGGTGTTGTGGTAGAGCGTCCGCCTCGGTTCGGTAGGTCACGGGTTTTGATTCCCGGTCGTGTAATACATAAGACTGAAAATGGTAGTAACTGCTTCCCTCCTTAGCGCTCATGACTGATTGGCTGGTATCAGGAATAATGGACCAGTGGTACTGGCTTCTGACCCAGGAAACGACGTCAATAACTGAACACTGGATGAAAGCGGCGTAAAACACAAAACAATCATTACATTGCATTAGAACTTTCCGAACATATTATATCGGCATGAATACAAAATTCTTGTACCTACATTTATAGAGCTTTTCTGTGTGTTTGCCTAGAAACTTTCAAAGTCATCTGCTACAGATTTGTTGTATGGGGGGACCTAAACATGTTATTTTAAGACAGAGAAGAAAAATATTGTAAAAGAAAGACAACATTGATTTTCTGTTGAATTAAAACACAAAATTAAACCTTGCGGATGCTTTATGATGCATCTGCAGCAGACAACTTTCGAAAATATTGTGGCAAAAAGTAAAATTGCTCATGATGAACAATTTCCAAATTTGGCCCCAATCTTTTCATCTCTATTAAAATATTATCCTTTCATTTATAGAGATTAGTCCTGTTTAGTCAAGACACTCTCAATGTGGAAAGGGTTAATATATCCTATGGATTCAAGCCATTCTCTTCCAATCTCCTTGAGGATGTCAATCTGATACGCCTTAACCATTTCCCAATTGCAGAAACATTTTAACGCATCTGCAGCAGACAGCTTTTGAAAACGCTGTGACAAAAGGATAGTTTGATGATGATTATTATCAATTTCCCATTTTGATTCAATCGTTACAATTTCAATAAAAAAGATTTTCAGCATTATGAACTCGTGAAAATGTTTGTAAAAGTCATCTGCTGCAGATTTGTTGTATGTTGGAAAGGGTTAAAAGTGAAGACCCCTTTTTTGCCTGGCATAACTTTAACCCTTTCCCACATGTAGACACTTTCTGATGCCTCTGCAGCAGACGATTTTTGAAAAGATTGTGGCAAAGGTGAAATTGCTCATGATGTGCAATTTCACCATTTGTCACAATGTTTTCAACTCTATTCAATAAATAAACTGTCATTAAAGGAGATTGTTCATATTATTGCACAGATGTTTCAAAGTCGCTACTTGTCACACATTTGTTGTATGTGGGAAGGGTTAAACTTATGGCCCAGGTGTTCTGTCATTTTAATTATCACCTATGATTTAATTAACTCATATTCCAGCACTCTGGTTTAAAAGCCTTTATTTAAGCTATAAATTGACCTATCAGTGAATATAAGATAAATTAGTAATGCAGTTTCTGTTTTTCCTTTGGTTATACCAAAAATAGCAAAGAATGTATTCAAAGACTCTTTAATTAACCGAAAAGTAATCTTTACTTCACTATAATTAAGAACTGGTAAGAAATAGTTTTTTGTAAAAATTTGCACTGGTTTTGAAAAACAAATGACCAGCAGACCACATGGAGGCAAAACATATGGAAATGAAAGTGATTTTAAATGAATCTAATGGAAAACAATGTTGAAAAAGGAGAGCTTACTCATCATGAAAAGTTTCTTCTTTTGCAGCAATGTTTTAAAAAATCTCACTACGGAAAGGGTTGACCGAAAATTAAGATGTTTTAAGTTTAATGGTAATGCGATCGGTACCTATACAGAGTATATTTATATACTTCTTCTTGACTAATGCCCAAAGTCGGACACACCTGAAAAGGCAAAATTTAAATAAAAACCTTCACCAACTATTAGAGGATTTTAAGATAGACCAAAGGAACATTATGTGGAAAGAAAATTTCATTTTCCACTATGTTTTCCAAATTTAGCTACTGCAACAACCATTGAAAAGGTTAATGTTTTTTTCTATATTAATTAATTATTGAGTTTTTTCATCTCAAAGAAGAGAGTAGAAAACAAATCCTAAATTTCCAACAATTCCTTTCTTTTTTTTGAAAATGATTTATGTTCGAAAGAACATAAAAAGCCTGTTATATGGGCTTTGTAACTATGGCAATTTAACATGACAACAGTGTCCGATAAAGAATCAAATCTTTCCTGTCGATTAATTCACTTCCAAACAGAAACCTCATAAAATGACACTGCAATAGATGTCTACTTTGTGAATAAATGTTTTTTGACTACTTCCTGGAGCAATATGAAATTTATAATTATGTTCTACAGCTACCTTTCTCCTTTCAAGTAGTTTATTGGTCCCTGAATAAAAGTCCCTCCAATTTCTTCTTTTGTCACTAAAGCTGTCTGCTGCAGAGGCATCAGAAAGCGTCTATATGAGGGAAAGGCTTAAGAAACCTTCAGTCAAAAACATGGAAACTCTCTATAAATGAAAAAATAGTAACTGTTATTGAATAAAGTTTTACATATTGTGATAAAAGTAGAAATTGCTCATGACTTCTTCTTTAGCCGAATTGTTTGCAAAAGTCGTCTGCTGCAGATATGTCAGTATGCTTGAAAGGGTTTAATGTTGGTACATAAAAATAAAAGGATAATTGGAAAACAAAGCTTAACCCTTTACCTCATATAGAAGCTTTCTGAAGCCTCTGCAGCAGACGACTTTTGAAATCATTGTGAAAAAGGAGAAATATTCCCTTAATGAGCAATTTCTCCATTTGCCACAATTATTTCTATTCTATTCAATAATCATACTACCATTCAAGGTCGTCTGCAGCAGATTTGTTGTATGTGGGAAAGGGTTTAAGCAGATGAACTCCCAATTTCAAACATAAAACGTTTGCCAGCTGGGAAAGCATGAAGCGCTGATGGATTTATCACAGAAAGCTTTTAAAATAAACCATGCATATTCACAGCTTATTCCTTTCATCACTACATCTTTCCTCTCTCATAGCATGAAATGTATCCAATGAAGCTTGATAAAGAGATGAAATGGCTGGAATATTATTATTTTTCCAACATTGTTTTAATTAATTAATTTTGTTCCTAAGGTTCATTAACCCTTACAACAAATCTGAAGCATTAGACTTTGAAATGTAGCTTCACTGGTGCCATGCCTATATCCATCTGTCGCTGTGTATTTGTGCATCAATTTTTGTCTTTAAATGACTTCTCCTCTGTAACCTGGGCCAGATAGGTTGAAACTTCTCGGGCACGTAGCATTCTGTAAATGTCATCTAAAAAAATTCCTCAAATTGTTTGAATTCATGCAAAATTCTGGTTTCTATGGCGACCTTGAGAAATTCTTCTCATCCTATATATTGATTGGCTGCTTTTCAAATAATTTTGTAGAAATGTACTTTGCTTTATTCCAGATTTTCAATACATGTTGATTGGTGAAACATAATTGGCTGTCAGGAGTTTGGGCTGTTCTGCCTTTTATGGCTACAGTGAAAACTTTTAAAATCTTCTCCGGAAAGTGTTGGCAATAAATGTGTAGAAATGTTCCTTTGGTTGACCCTCTATCACATTCCTTCAAGCCATGTTGATTGGTCTAAAACATGACTTTCAGGTGATGAGGCTGTTTGCCTTATATTAGCCTCAGTGAAAACTTGTACCTTTGGTGACCCTCTCACAATCTTGATTGGTTGTAAAACATGGCTGCCAGGGGGCGGGCTGTTTTTACCTTTTTAGCTCACCTGAGCTTTTCTCAAGGTGAGTTATTGTGATCGCCTTTTGTCCGGCGTGTGTCGTGCGTCGTGCGTCGTCCGTCAACTTCTTCTCCTCAGTAACCAGTGGGTCAATTGGGATGAAACTTCACAGAAAGCATCCTCTCAATGACCTCACCAGATTTCCTTCAAATTTTTGGGATCCATGCAGAATTCTGGTTTCCATGGCAACGAAATGAAAAAAACTTCAAAATTTTTCTTCTCCCAAACTGGTTGGCAGATTTTCAAATAATTTTGTAGAAATGTTCCTTGAATGACCCTCTGTCAGATTCCTTCAAGCCATGTTGATTGGTCGAAAAACATGGCCGCCACGGGGGCGGGGCTATTTTGCCTTATATGGCTATAGTGAAAACTTAAAAATCTTCTACTCCCAAACTGGTTGGCAGATTTTCAAATAATTTTGTAGAAATGCTCCTTGGATGACCCTCTATCAGATTCCTTCAAGCCATGTTGATTGGTCTAAAAACATGGCCGCCAGGGGGGTCGGGGCTATTTTGCTTTATATGACTATAGTGAAAACTTAAAAAATCTTCTTCTCCGAAAGTGTCAGGCTGATTTTCAAATAATTTTGTAGAAATGTTCCTTAAGTGACCCACTTTCAGATTCCTTCAAGCCATGTTGATTGGTCAAAAAACATGGCCACCAGTGGGCAGGGCCATTTTGCATTATATGGCTATAGTGAAAACTTAAAAAATCTTCTCCTCCAAAAGTGTCAGGACGATTTTCAAACAATTTTGTAGAAATGTTCCTAGGGTTACCCTCTATTAGATTCCTTCAAGTCAAGTTGATTTGTCGGAAACTATGGCCGCCAGGGGGTGGGCCTTATATAGCTAAAGTAAAAAAAAAAAATCAGGTGAGCGATTCCAGGGCCATCATGGCCCTCTTGTATGGTTATAGCGATTTAAGCTTTGCCTAATGGCGTGGAAGGAAACTCGACTCCCTTGGGCCACTTTTCTTTTAAGAATCTGGAAAAACATGAAACCTATAGAATTATGGCTAAATTAAAACGATCATATTTGCTTTGAAAATGAATTTTGCAGCCAGAGCATTTTGATATGAAGCCGGAATGTTTATCATAGTGTATACTCACTTTCATGATACTGAAGCTCTTTGGTGTGGCTACTCAAAATATTTGTTTCAGTCAGACTTTTTATTGCTCCACTTCTCATCTGTTTTTTGAAGATTTTTTTTTGGGGCTATTGTGATACCCTTGGCGTCGGATTTGTCATGATCAACGTCTCGAGTTAATTGTCACATAACTTTAATGTTACCTCATTACTCAAAAACCATTCAAAATCTTCAAACAAAACTCGATATATATATTCAAAGGAACAATATGCATGTCTATACCAACTCTTGCTTCAATAATTATTGAGAAATAGAAACGCGCCTTTTTCGACTTAGAAAAAGCAGATAAGCATTGGCGTATGCTCTGTGGTGCTCTTGTTTTAAACATAATATGGGGTTAGTTATGTTGGGTATCAATAATTTGATTACATTCCACACCTAGACCTGTTGAATTAATTACTATACTTAATCACCTCGGTGGTGTAGTGATCAGAACATTTGCCTTAACCCTTTCCCGCATATACCTCTGCAGCAAAACGGGTAAGCAATTGTTCTTATTCCCAGGGTAAATAAGGCTCCTAAATATGGTCAAACTTGTAAGAGTTGGACAACCACTTTAATTATATCGGTTAACCCTTTCCCTCATATAAACCCTTTCTGACGCCTCTGCAGCAGACAGCTTTTTGAAAACATAGTGACAAAAGAAGAAATTGCTCAAAACGAGCAATTTCTCCTTTTGCCACAATGTTTTCCACTTTTAGTCATAGATTATCCATTCAATTATAGAGATTTTCTATTGTTTGACAAGATATGTTCAAAGTCGTCTGCCGCAGAATTTTCGTATGAGGGAAAGGGTTAAGAGCGGGAGACCAGGGTTTGATCCTTGTTGGGGCTGTAACCCAAGACTTTAAAAATGGCACTGGCTTTGCTCCTTTTAGCCTATGACGCTCAGGATTCCGGGGATTGCATTATGACTGATGCCCTGGTGTCAGGATAAGCTAAATACCAGCAGTCTGATCATTTACCCATAAAACACCTTTAACCCCTATCCCACTTACAACAAATCTGCAGCAGACGACTTTGAAAACATATCGGAAAAAAACATGGAATCTGCATTTAAATAAAAGTTCAATAAATTTTTTAGATTTGAAAACACAGTGACGAAAGGAGAAATTGCATCTACATGAGGGAAAGGGTTATATGAAACCAATACTGTTGAATGTGGCATACAAGCAAAATTTATACTATTACTAAAAATTATGAATTACATGATTACCTTGTTTTTTTTTCCAGTTAAAAGATTATTGATGACAGGTGTAAGTCCAGACATCACCAATGAAGATGGTCTTACAGCTCTCCACCAGGTAATTTAACGCTTTCAATATTGAATTTTTAAAATGGACTTGTCCAGCCTTACATTTGAAAGAGCCCATAGCCAATTATAAGAATATCAAGATATATATACATGGTCAGTCTTTGGTGTCATGTTACATCAACACAAAAAATTACACCACAGTGTTTGTAATGTCAAACAAAATCTCGGACACCATATTATGGCTCACATAATTATGATAATTGTATAGTAATGATTATTGTATAGTGTTAAAAACATTTTGGCAAAAACAGAAATTGCTTGTTATGAGCATCTTCCTTTTGTCAATTTTATTATACCCCCTTCAAAGAAGAGGGGGTATATAGGAGTCACTGTGTCGGGCTGTCTGTCTCTCTGTCTGTCTGTCGGTCGGAAACCATATTTTGTTCGGCCTATTTCTTAAAAACCACTGGGTGGAATTCAATACAATTTTACATGAAGCTTCTATACCAAACGGAATGTGCATATCCTAAAAGGGTTACAATTGCATGTTATTTTACAGAGTTATGGCCCTTTTTATTATTAAATTATGGTGTAGGTCAAGGTGCTGTTTAGGGGGTATTTATTATCTTCAGTGATAGTTCTAGTTTTATCAAAAGTTGTCTGCTAGAGATGCCCCAAAATGTGTCTACATGTGTGAAATGGATAAGGAGCAGACAAATCCTCTCTAATCGACTTCCATTGCGTTGATAGGTTTGTGGTCAAATGTGCCCATAAACAAGCCTTTGGCGGTAACAATAGACTAGATTTACTGTAATTCTGTAATACTATATCAGTGCAAGAGAAATATATTTAGGATTTTGGAGAGTTACAGATAATGCGTGTGTCTAGGTCACAATGGAATTATCCTCGAAAATTGTTTCTGTACTCGTTTAAGTACATCATATCTCAAGCCAGCCGATAAACTCACTCTGATACTTCATACATTGTAGTAATACCATGAATTTAGTGGAAGATCCCTATTGATTTTGCTTTAATAGGTCAAAGGTGAAGGTCATATGTTTCTTATGTTGCTGCGGAGTGTATGATATATCAACAGACAGCTCATTTTCCTCCTTATTTGTGTAACATCCTTGAAAATATGTTAGAAATGGTTGATGCCTACTTCCTGCAGGCCTTATGATAGTATTTGTGCTTATGTAGCCATAAAGTACAAAATTTGTTCAGGAGATCAAAGCTCTTCTTTGTTTCCAACATGGTGTCTGTCCATATTATTAACCCTTCTCCTCATATAGACGCTTTCTGACGCCTCTGCAGCAGACAGCTTTTAGAAAACATAGTGACAAAAGGTGAAATTGCTCAAAACGAGCATTTTCTCCTTTAGCCAGAATGTTTTCCACATTTAGTCATAGGTTATCCATTCAATTATAGAGATTATCTATTTTTAGCTCACCTGAGCTTTGCTCAAGGTGAGTTATTGTGATCGCCTTTTGTCCGGCGTGCGTCGTCCGTCGTGCGTCAACTTCTTCTCCTCAGTAACCAGTGGGTCAATTTGGATGAAACTTTACAGAAAGCATCCTCTCAATGACCTCACCAGAATTCCTTCAAATTTTTGGGATCCATGCAAAATTCTGGTTTCCATGGCAACGAAACCGAAAAAACTTCAAAATTCTTCTTCTCCCAAACTGGTTGGCAGATTTTCAAATAATTTTGTAGAAATGTTCCTTAGATGACCCTCTATCAGATTCCTTCAAGCCATGTTGATTGGTCGAAAAACATGGCCGCCAGGGGGGGCGGGGCTATTTTGCCTTATATGGCTATAGTGAAAACTTAAAAAATCTTCTCCTCCGAAAGTGTAATGCCGATTTTCAAATAATTTTGTAGAAATGTTCCTTGGGTGACCCTCTATCAGATTCCTTCAAGCCATGTTGATTGGTCGAAAAACATGGCCGCCAGGGGGGGCGGGGCTATTTTGCCTTATATGGCTATAGTGCAAACTTAAAAAATCTTCTCCTCCAAAAGTGTCAGGGCGATTTTCAAATTATTTTGTAGAAATGTTTCTTGGGTGATCCTCTATCAGATTCCTTCAAGCCATGTTGATTGGTCAAAAAGCATGGTCGCCAGGGGGCGGGGCTATTTTGCCTTTTATGGCTATAGTGAAAACTTAAAAAATCTTCTCTTCAATAAGTGTCGGGCCAATTTTCAAATAATTTTGTAGAAATGTTCCTTGGGTGACCCTCTATCAGATTCCTTCAAGCCATGTTGATTGGTCGAAAAACATGGACGCCAGGGGGCGGGGCTATTTTGCCTTATATGGCCAAAGTGAAAACTTAAAAAATCTTCTCCTCCGAAAGTGTCAGGCTGATTTTCAAATAATTTTGTAGAAATGTTCCTTGGATGACCCTCTATCAGATTCCTTCAAGCCATGTTGATTGGTTGAAAAACATGGCCGCCAGGGGGGGTGGGGCTATTTTGCCTTATATGGCTATAGTGAAAACTTAAAAAATCTTCTTCTCCGAAAGTGTCAGGCCGATTTTCAAATAATTTTGTAGAAATGTTCCTTGGATGACCCACTTTCAGATTCCTTCAAGCCATGTTGATTGGTCAAAAAACATGGCCGCCAGTGGGCAGGGCTATTTTGCATTATATGACTATAGTGAAAACTTAAAAAGTCTTCTCCTCCAAAAGTGTCTGGCAGATTTCCAAATAATTTTGTAGAAATGTTCCTAGGGTGACCCTCTATCAGATTCCTTCAAGCCAAGTTGATTGGTCGGAAACTATGACTGCCAGGGGGCGGGGCTTATATAGCTAAAGTTAAAAAAAAAATATCAGGTGAGCGATTCCAGGGCCATCATGGCCCTCTTGTTTAACAAAATACGTTCAAAGTCGTCTGCTGCAGAATAGTGGTATGAGGGAAAGGGTTAAGCAAGGACGCTTATAACTTGATGAAAGTTAACCCTTTCCCTCATACGACAAAATAGAAAATCTGTATAATTGAATGGATAACCAGTATGACTAAAAGTGGAAAACATCGTGTCAAAAGGAGAAATTGCTCGTCTTGAGCAATTTCTTCTTTTGTCACTATGTTTTCAAAAAGCTGTCTGCTGCAGAGGCGTCAGAAAGCGTCTATATGAGGGAAAGGGTTAATATAACCCTTTATCATCTTGGACATGAGATTTGAAGAACTGATAGACTAAGTCATTTCCCACTTGCAACAAATATGAAGCAGTTGCTTTTGAAAACGTCTTGGTTAAATTATGGAATGACTTTATAAATAAAAGTTAGTTTATTGAATTAAAGTGAAGACATTGTTGCTAAAGGAGAAATTGCTCAGTTTGTGCCAAAATATGTCTGCTGCAGATGTTTCAAAATATGTCTGCTGCAGATGTTTCAAAATGCGTCTGGTCAGTGGGAAAGTGTTAAATCTGATTGACATTAATTTTTTTTTTCAATTTCAACTTTTATTTACCCATAATACAAATACATGTATGTATAATAAAGGGAAATATAAAACAAAAAAAGTATCGACTTTATAAAATTGGGGAAAGCCGACACATTGTTAGTGTGTTAATGTCATTATATGTTCTTATACTTAAATTTTTAACTTTAGCATTTCTGCGATGTGTATGAGGAAACAAGGTAATATCACAAGATACCACCTTTAGAAGTTTCCTCATATTACTGTTAGACTTTGAAATTTCAATTTGAGATAAACCAAACAAACAGAAAGCCACCAAATATAACCCACAACAAAAAAAGAAAACACCAAACAAACATCTAGGGACTTGAGCTTCGTTCATTTTCCACCGATGGACTAAAAGTCTATGCTAGAAGGTAGCCAGTTACCTGGGATGATTGTTGTGTTGAGTACTGCATGATGCTAGAAAGCCCAGGCTATACTTGTCTGCTGCAGTCTTGAGTTGGGTTTCAAAAACCGAAAGGGTGAAATAAGCCATTATTTATTTCATAGTTATGTGGTCAAATTCTGACATAATGGTCCCCATAAATAAGCTGTCATAATGGGAATATAGACAATATTTAGTCTGTACAATAAAGTAACAATATCAGTAAAAAAAGAAAGAGAATCTTCTTATGGATTTCACGTCGGTCCTACATCGGTTTTAGTTGGCAAATACATTTTACTTAATTGACCCTGTTTAACCCACATACAACAAAGCAGCCTGCTGTTGCAGATTTAATGAGTAATACTCCTTTTACCACAATGTTTTAACTCTATCCAGTAATTATATTTTCAATAACAGAGATTTTCCATGTTATGCTTGTCTCTTTTTCATAAAGAAAAAGTTGGGAATAGTGAAACCCTTGGCGTTGTCGTCTGCATCTGTGTCACCGTATATGTCGTCCCAAAACTTAACCTCACCTCATAACTAAAAAAACAGTTCAATATTTACAAAAAAAAATTGGTATACATGTTTCTAGGAACAATACGCATGTCTATACCAAGTCACATAACTCTGGCTTTGATAATTATGTATGAATGCCCCTTTGGCTTTAATAACTTTTCAGCAATGCGCCCATTGCGACTTAGAAAAAACCCAGATGAATGTTGGTGTTCTCTCCGAGGCTTTTTTTTTTGTCTAGAACTTTTCAAAGTTATCTGCAGTAGATCTGATGTATTATGTAAAGGGTTATGTAACTATGTTTGAAATCATACTTACAATTCACAAGATGCACTTTATTCCTTAATTCTTGTCAAGCAGATTGTCTAATAAAAAGGTCATTACGTTATAGTTACGGGTTGTAAGAAAGACTCAATAGCCATTATGAATCTGTGACCCTGTGTAAAAGGTTCCTATCGATTCTTTATAGTAGATGTCCAACTCCCATCATATTGTGCCCATAAACCAGCCATCATAATAGGGCAATAGACAAAAAGTGATATAATTCAATATGCAGTCAAAGCTTCGCTCTCTTGGTGGGAATTCAAATTAGTACCAATTATTCGGTCACTGATATCATTGTTAGTCCCATACTGGTCAAAGATTTAGTCTGAGGACTTTTATTGATTGATTGATTGATTGGGGTTTAACGCTGTTTTTAACAATTTCTCAAGTCATATCACGGCGGCCAGTTCACCTACTCATGTGTTACTCACACCAGTAATCCACACAACAATCTTCCCAAGCAACTGGCTGCTTTTCCACATAGACTTAGCCCATTGGTGGAAGACGAATGACGCATGTTGCAATGACTTTTGTCAAACGTCGGAAAGAAAGTTGGTCGAGCCGGGATTCGAACTCACAACCCTTGGATTGACAGCCCGCGTCATGATGAGCAATTTCTCGTTTGGCCACAATGTTTTCAACTTTATTTAACAATAAAGCAATCTTTTATGGAGATTTTTCAGGTTTTTGTCACTTTAATGTTTTCTAAGTCGTCTGCTGCAGATGTGTTGTATGTGGGAAATGGTTTAAGTCTTTGGTATGATGACTTGATTGTGGATCCATATATTCCTTAGTTAAGAGGTTTAAGGTCAAGGTCACAGTGTTAGGTTGAACTTTGATTCTTCCTTACCAGTTTCTCAGAGAGGATATGGTTGACACTTAATTCATTTGCCAACAATATTTCTAACCAGATTTGTACGTTGAATGTGGGAAATGTTTAATCGTATAACAGATGCATCTAGGATGGTTTTTTAAACCAGAAGGTGAACAGAGAAGACCGGCTGATCAGATTGTATACAGTGGTAAAAGTTGACCTTGGTCTTCACTCATTGCAAAATCTAGGTCCTACACGTCGCTTTCCTACCCCTGTGAAATGTGAACCTTGAATCAAGTTTGACCATGGTTAAACATGGTCAAAACATGGTTGTCTATGTTGTTCGTTTGACTTTGACTCTGGTCGATTATAACCATGATTGACCATGATTTGACTATGGTCTGACTGTGGTAAATGACCATGTTTTCCAGACCATGAAACAAGGTCAATCTTAAACAGTAAAAACACATTTGGTAATAAATGTTGCATTGCACAAATAGTGTCTGTTTCTTACTTAAAATACAACAATTTGAAACTCTAAGCAGTTTAGCATGCAACACCGTGAGTACGGTGTACACCTTATGTATTGTCCATGACTGACTATGATTCATGATCAAGAGTCTTTGTTTGAATATGATTCATGGTCAACAGTAATTACTAGACCCTGAATCACAGTCAAGCATAAATATTTCACATACTTAATATAAACAATGCATTATACAATTTATGTTGTTTTTTTTAACTTTAAAATAGAAATGAATAGTCATAATACTCATCAGATTTCGTTTTTTCCTGAATTATGTATTGTCCTTGACCGGCTATGATTGATGGTCAGGAGTCATGAATCATGGGCAAACAAAGACATAAAACAACATGTTTAATGTCTTTGTTTGCCCATGATTCATGGTCAACAATAATCTTTAAAATTATTATTTAAAGTGGAAGTGACTTACAACAGGGCTTAGCTTCCAGTCATGACCAATATACAGTCAAACCTGTATTGAGCGGCCACTTAAAAAGTAGGACTGTGTGGTAATTTAAGACAGGTTGTCACTTAAAGCAGAATGAAAGTAATACAGAAAGCTCTCAAAAGAGCTTTCTGCATTACTTTTGTTTTGCATTAAGTGACCACCTGTCCAAAATAGTCGTCATGATACCTTTTTCAATGACCGCTCTAGAAAGGTTTGACTGTACACGTTTGTATCAAGTTTAAAGACCTAAAGCTTACGAGTAATTAAAGTACATGTAACTACTGGAACCAAGTAATACAATTACAATTGGCACAAAGTTACATTTGTATAGCGGACAAAAATCAGACTGTGCAATTACCACAGTTCATAAAACATTGTCTTCTTCACAGTAATGAATAGTCATTTAAAAACACCATGACCATACTGGTTTGGCATCTTTGCTATTACACACAATCTCTCGTCAGGTGTGATATAAAAAAGTTTCTCCTTTATTGTGTCCACTTCAAAAATGTCAACATCCAAAGTTGGTTTTACTACAAGCAGATGATGACCAGCAACCTGGCAAACATGTTGTGGCTCTTGCACCTCAAGCGCATGTCCAACAGCATATACAATACCAGAAACTTCATTTAAAAGGAAATATTCTACACTGTAAGAATTATTATTACTGCAAAGAACAACATAACAGATTCTCTTATTCATCCTTGAATATTCCTTGGAATACAGGTATTGACTACGGACTTTAACTCTTTTCACTTTCTTTAAATCTTTCACAGATACAGCTTGAGTTCTATTTAAGATAAACTCTCTGTCCGGATTTTCAAATTCACAAGATGTTACAGCACCACTAATGTAGCAATTTTTAAATTTTTTTAAATTTTGCCATCGCTTTCTCCATTTCGGAACCATTCGTGATAGAAAATGCATTTCTGGACCTTCTACATAACTAGGAATATCCAGGCTCCAAATTCTGAACTGAGCATGCTTCATCTTTAGTACTGGCTTTAGTACATTTCCTGTACCATGAGCTGTGTTCAGCAAATCTGCATTACAATCCTCAAATCCAAAACAACTCCATCCAAATAATGGACCCCAAAGTCTGACATAATACACTAAATGGCTGCCAATATTGTGAACATTCAATCCACACGAACCTTGCCCATACAACTGACAAAAATCTTCATAAAACCTTTCTAGAAGTGTTTCTGCCCTATCTAAATCTAACTGTGATATTTTGTCTCTAAGCAAAATGTGAATTCCTTCTGATAAACATGCAAAATGTTCCAAATAAACATCTGGCAGGTAACCTTTCAAACATGGAAGTGCGTAGTAAAGAAGCCAGGTTTGTAATTCTGTTGCTTTAAAGTGAGTATAATTTTTTTCTAGATTCATGGGAATTCTTTCTATGTAATCAGGTGGTTGAATTTTACCCATACGTTTTGAGATTTTGTTCAAGTGTTTTCCTATGAAAAAAGGCTTTCCACTTTGTGTGGAGGAGAACCATTTACTCATCAAAGTTTTTGTGACGCCCATTAATACTCCATGCATATAATCCGGAACGGCACCTTGAACCATATCAAAATATTCAAGTGCCATAAGTCCAGAATGGCCACATATCCCCATTATTCTCTCCTTTCTAGAAGCCTGAACTCCTTTTACATACTTCAGGTCATCGGATTCTCTCATTGGAGGTTTTTCTATTCTTGGTCTATATGGGTAACAATGGCTATATCCTTTTCCTTGTTTCACATTTGAACCTCTTTCTTCACATGTTATGCAACCATAATCCCCATTGTGCATAGTCATATTGGCAACATATGCTTTTGCTTGGAGGTCTACAGAAGCCAATAATACTGTCAGCCGCACATTTACTGTAGTGAACAGACCTGGTGGTTGAACAGAGATTCCATCACTGTGTAGCTTAGACACTGCATCACCGAAAGCTGCTATATACTGAAAAAATGGTGGCTTATCCTTTCCTTGCCAGAGACCTGCTAGAATTGTATTTTCTCGTGCAAATCTCTGCGCTGGTGGCAACTCATTGATACAGATGAAAATTGGCCAAAGTTTTACCTTACTCGAGTTAAACAAAGGTACACCATCAGTATTGAAAATGGCACTTACAGCATTTTCACTATGGAGACATCCTCCAGGCTGACAGTGCTTTAAGTAAGCTTCTCCATCTATAATATCAGTAATGTGTGAAGGAGTCTCATTAACATTTATAGATTGTTTAGTTCTCTGTATCTCATCCCAGATATTATTTCTTTCTATCAGACTACACAGCTGACTTTTCACATCAGCAATGATAAAAAAACATCTAGCCTGCCTGTTTGACATTGTCTGACTTGATATTGGGCCAATGTATCTCAATCCAGGACAATCACCTATTGAGCACCGGAAAACATCAGGATCATCTGGAAATCTTTTGTTACAAAAACAACAGTAGTGGATTACTTCAGGTTCGTTTTTACTAATGCTGCTGAACATCTCCTCATATTTAAGCTTTCTGAAGTATTGACTTTCAGGACACAAGGTCTGTAATAATTGTAAAAGGTATTTCCCAGCAGAAGCCGACAGATTGTATTTCAGTATGTATGACACGAGACAAAAGGCTTGTGACTCGTGCACGGATAATGTCTTCATACTGACATCATCAGTCTCTGCATGTTTACCTTCTGTCTCAAAATCATCCAACTCTGAAAAATCAGACCCGGACAAGTTTGCATCACACTCACTGCTTGTTTCATTCAAGCTATCATGATCAGAATAGGAGTCTGAGTCACTACTGCTAAGAAATTCATCCCCATAAACTGTTTCAGACAGAGCTTCTGTACTACATGGAGAGTTTGTTAAGTCATATTCCACACCCTCCAAAAGTTTACATTCCTCGGGAAGTTTACTTTCACATGTAACTGAGCTTTCTGGTGTAACTGAGCTTTCTGGTGTGTTTGTCAATGGCTGTTTAACATCTTTCTTCCACCTACGAAGTGTTCTCTTTGGTACTGGAACAGAATCATCTTCACGATATCTTTTACGTTCCTTTACTGGACCTGAAAAAAAATGTATCTGATATAAATTCTGGTGTACAAGTTTATATCATAAGATTACGAAAAATGATCACTAAAAGGAAGACAATAAGAACTGTAAGGCAGGTGGCAGCTTAACTCTTTGCACGCTAGCAGCGGATTTTCCACCCATTGATTCCCTATGCAAACAGTCTGGATCCAAATCAGGCCCCACATAATTGTGGGACTTGATCTAAGATCCAAACTGTTTGACACTCAGTGTAAAAATTAGAATTTTTTTTTTTTTTTTTCATCTGCTGAATGTCATCTGCATTGTTTTTTAATGCAGACAATTCAGCTGACGAATATAACATAGCATGCAAAAAGTTCAAGCAAGCAAAAAATTGCAGAACACTGCAAGCCTGTCTTACAGACATTCTTTTTGCCTTCCTCCGAGTTGTCGTTTTAGTGAGAATTGATGACTAGGATAATAAATATTGAAAGGGGGGGGGTGTAATATCATAATCAGGATAAAATTGCCGAATATCTCATCTTTCAAATCATTAATCCTTTTACCTTGTTTATGCTAGACTCCACTATGAATTAAGATTAACTGAATTCTTTCACCGACACATTAAAATGTTGCTGCGGTAAATAGAACAGATCTAGCTCTATAACATTCTATTAGTCAATTGAGTAGACCCAGATCAGAGAGCTCCGTCAGCAACTGCTTGATCTGGGTCTACTGTAACTCTATTTGCAAACACATAAACAGCTGTATATAATTATAAAGTAAAGGGGTTAATCCTTAGCTTGCCTGATCCACAGGGGCTAGAAACAGTGATTTATATATAAAAAAAATGTCTATATTTATAGTATATATACATTTGTTTTCCATAAATCACTGTTTCTAGCCCCTGTGATCTTATCTGATACTATTTATAGGATTCATGAAAGACTCCATCCACTATAAAAATTTAATGAGAATTTTTAATACTAACACAGAGCTCCAGATAAGATGTGTATTTCAAATTCTAGTCTTTATTCCTCCCTCAAATCCTATAGTGTGACCTCTCAGAGACCTGACAAACCAAGTGAAAAATATGAAGGTACAGATTTTTACGTGAGACTAGAGCTTGTTTTTGAAAAAAACAAATTCCCCCCCCCCCCCCCCCCCCCCCACCCACCCACACACACCTCAACCCAACTAATGTGCCAATATACACCATGCTCTCATGAAGATTAGAACATTGATAGAAAATTAATTGCATTTAAAATATCATCAAGAAATGTCAGAGTTATGGCCAGGACAAGCTTAATTAGAGCGAATTTTGACATTTGACCTCCAAGTGTGACCTTGACCTTTGAGGTACAGACCTGGGTCTTGTGCATGCCACACCGACTGATGATGAGGAATGCATATGTGAAATAATTTTAAATTCCATTGAGAAATCTCAGAGTTATGGTCCAGACAAGCTGAATTTGAGCCAATGTTGACATTTGACCTCTAAGTGTAACCTTGACCTTTGAGGTACAGACCTGGGTCTTGCGCATGCCACACCGAATGATGATGAGGAATGCATATGTGAAATAATTTTAAATTCCATTGAGAAATCTCAGAGTTATGGTCCAGACAAGCTGAATTTGAGCCAATGTTGACATTTGACCTCTAAGTGTAACCTTGACCTTTGAGGTACATACCTGGGTCTTGCGCATGCCACACTGACTGATGATGACAAATGCATATGTGAAATAATTTTAAATTCCATTGAGAAATCTCAGAGTTATGGTCCAGACAAACAAATCCGGACTGACGGACAGACGGACGCACAGACGTTCTAACATTTGGGATTTATGGGTTAATCTTTAGAAAAAATATCAAAGAATTAACTCCTAAATGACAAAAGAATTTTAGGGGCTAACGGAATGAACCTATTGTCTTACTATTGTCTTGGGGGCCTATCCTCCCACTAACTTGTAAACCTCAAATGCTAGCCCAGACAGACAGACGGATGGAAAGCGCATAATCAATAAATCTCCCCCCATACGGGGGAGACATAATAAGGCTATTCAAGAGTCAATACTTACTTCTGTTGTGAATGCTGACTAGATGAGACTGAATTCTTTGCTTTCTTGACAGGGACCTCCCACACAACAAACACACATAAACTTCGACACCATCAAGACTTTGCTGTTCATAGCATTCAGATAATGCTTCCATCATGGAAAGTGATGCCCTAAAAACAATGATTTTACACTCAGTACAAAAAGAAACGCACATGGTGAAATTCTGTAATTTACATTCAAGGGCACCTGCTGTCAAATAGGCTGGCAATTGAATACTTGTGTATATTTTATTTATACTATTGCATTAACACATCATTTAATGTGTAATGTAATGAACGATAAGCGTTTCTGTTTGTACTGAGTTTAGATATTATATAATCCCTATCCCAGCAAGAACAGGTATTGCACACAATGTAATTGTAATTAACTATTAAGATATACTGATAATGCACCAGTTATTTGTAACCATGTCCCCACACCCAGGGAATAGCAGGGGCTTTGACTTTAAGCCAAGCCAATCCCTAGTAAATATAACTGCCACAGGGTCTTTCCCTGCTGATCACTATTGTCACCAAATAAAGAAGAATTTGAAAAGTAGCGAAACTACTTTTAATTGTTTACAAAAACTTTCAATATGTTCTGCAAAATTTTAATCAGTATTGCTTAAATTTGAATAAAACAGTGGTACCGGTATTTGGAAATGAAAACTGTTACAAACGTGTCAGAAAGAAATTCAGAGATTTATAAAGAAATTATCATGGGTATGAACTAGTACCGGGACGAATACATTGAACAGTAAAACAAACTCAAACGCTTTTGACATCGTATATGAGCGGGGAGTGCTGGTTAATCTATGTATCAAACATACTTAGAGAATTATAAATAAGTGATTTAGTGTAAAACTTACGCTGTGAGAGGCCTTCAAATGCGTTGGAACTTTTCAATTTCGTAACCGGAAGCTCAACAATTTCCGGAAACGTCGGAACTACAGAAAATGACCTCAATACATAAACTTGATCCAGTACAATAGTTGATATATAACAGGTGACTTTCGCTGCTCACCAACTGTTTGGAGGCTTCAAACTACCAGTCAGTACAATCATAATCAAACTTACGAAGTTCAAGGGTGTAATTCTCCCAACTTTCTTTTTCAAAGCGTCAATCGTAACTACTCGGCCCTTTCCGCCACTTCCCAAAGCATTAATATCGGCTTGCCGGAATTTGGCGAGGGATGCCGAATGTGTAAAGCGACTGTAACAAACTAATTCATTTTTTTCTTTAACGAACATTTTGTGTATTACAGCAATCTTTTTGACATTTTTCCTAATAAACTTCCAAAAGTATAAATCAAAACACAAAGTAAACACATAAAATAAATAAATAAATATAATATTTTACCGCTCCCGCACAATGTGACCAATCAGCAACGACCAGCCTCTTTATCAGCGCAGACGAAAATGGCGGTGCATTCGTCCATATCGCGCAACAATTTTTCGGTTATGAAGTGGACAAACGATGGAAACAGACTTTCTGTACACCATTTAAAACACATAGTTGAACCAAAGAAAGGCTATGATATGTACAACACTGGTGATATAGGGCTGGCGGTATATCCTGGTTATCCTGGACAATGGGCATTCGTCATCTTGTGTGTTGGTGGTAAGCGTATTTTGTTTTTGGCCCTTTGTATATTAACTTTATTACGAAGTCAAATGGGAAAAAAAATAATTGACATGCTCAAATGAATTTTAACTATTGATTGGTTAAAGATTCGACCTCTTGATGTTATGATCACGGGTTTCATTTCGTCCCCAGGACGTTTCGAACAGAGACATGCCCCCACCAACATGCACTGTTTACCCGGGGATTCGTGCCCCGTTGTCAGGTTTGGCGAATATTCAGATATATTGAAGTGATGATTATGTCCCCCCCCCCATATTGAAATAGGGGATTTTATTGTATTATTTCAACAATTATTAAACAAGGTAATGCACAACATAACTCCCATTTTTGCAGATCTATGCATCATAAAAACGCTCGATTTGATAATTACGTCATCGCCTAAGTCAAATTTGGAAGTAAAATAGGGATCATTTTTGATCAGGATTTGTGAGATTTTTCTCTCATTTGACAAATTTTGGTTGGATATTTCAAAACCTAGTGAGATATTATACGTTGATGTCAATTTTTTATGTCCCCCCACTTTGTGGGAGGCATATAGTAATCGCACTGTGCGTCTGTCCGTCCGTCTGTGTGTCCGTCCCGAAAAACCTTGTCCGGAGCATATCTCCTATACCACATCGGCTAGGGATACCAAATTTAGTGTGTCACTACATCATGGGATGGCGGAGTGTCGCGTACCATTTTCAAGGTGCTGTGACCTTGACCTTTGACCTCATTTGTAGAAAAACCATGTTTTTGTTTGGGACAAGACCCTGAGGGGGCATTGCTGTTTCACAAACACACAGCTTTCTTGTTTTCAATAGAATGTTAAGTAAGCAAAATCTGCTAAAAATGTTGCAACTATTTTAGGTACATATCTGAAGAATTGTCAAAAAAGATGCAGTATGGTTTGGCCGCCAATCATTCTATACCGAGTCACCGACCTAGCACATAGCTTGGTCCGCGTTTTAGGCATTGTTGTTTTTATTCATTTTTCGAAGTTGGTTAGTGCATGAATTCAATGAGGTGTTTTTTGATTAAAGATTAAAATAGGTTTTATTAATTCTTAGATGCATTAAATTAATAGCGCTGTTTTTGAGAATAAACTTTCGTCTCAGGGACGGAACGTGACTGCATTTGTTATGGGCCGATACATACTGTTGTCTATCTAACAAACGCTCGTGTCCAAGACGCAAATAATGAGTGGGAAATGGAATTGTGAATGACATACCCAAGTCAATAATCGTCCAAAATATAAATTTATAGAAAAGACACATGTATATGCGGCTGGGGACTGTTACAGTTACGGCAATATTGGAAGTTGTAACCCGGATGTATTCACTTGTCATGCAGAATCGATAAACGCTTGACATTTGGCCATAATAAAAAGTTAACTGACATAATGGACGAAAAAGGATGATAATTGTCGAAATAGAGATGCGATTTTTATGCCCCCCACAAAGTGGCGGCATATAGGGTTGCCCTTGTCCGTCTGTCTGTACGTACGTACGTCCCGAAGATTGTTTCCGATCTAATTCTTGAAAACCGTTTGTCCAATCCTCACCAAACTTTAAACACATGTTTGTGACCATAATATCTTGATCAAGTTCGATAGCCATGTAAATCGCTTTAGTCATTACGGAGTTATGGGCCTTGATGAGTTTGTGACAAAGCGGTAAATGGGGGCATCCGTGTCCTATGGACACATTTCTAGTTTCTCTCATATATAAAATTTTATTACGATTTCTTCAAAAATAATGCTAGAATATCGCGGAAGCACGGCCCAAAATGATCCCTGGTAAACAGACCAAAGTCACTTGATACCAAAGCAATATTTGTATGAAATTGACTAGAAGTATTGAAACCTATGGGACACGAATCGACGGTCTGCTATCCGGCTATGGTTAATGTCGCACACTGTTTTAATAGCAGATGTTGGTGATATTCATTTGTAAACTTGCAAGAGCTTGTGGTGTAAATCTTTATACTTATCTTTCTACTTTTCAGAAACAAAAGCTGAAATGCAAAACTGGCTTAGTGATTATATTATGAACTTGGAAGAAACGGATGTCCCAAAATCCCAGAAGAAAAGAAAACAGAGAACACAGCCAAAGTCGCTTAGTAATGAAATGAACTCTGAAGACACAGATGTCAAATCCCAGAAGAAAGAAAAGCAGGGGACAAAGCCAAAGTCAAATCAAGAGCTGGGTGAAGCCACAGACTGGTTGAACAGGAGGAATAGAGACATGGGTGAAGCCACAGACTGGTTGAACAGGAGGAATAGAGACATGGGTGAAGCCACAGACTGGTTGAACAGGAGGAGTAGAGACAGGTATGACTTGTTTTTAGCTCGACTTTTCGAAGAAAAGGCTAGCTATCCTACTCGCCTCGGCGTCGGCGTACGCGTCACACCTTGGTTAAGGTTTTCGTACCAGTTCACTTTTTCTCATAACCATAACAGATATTGCTTTGAAACTTGCCATTGGCCATCATAACCTCCATCAACAGGCAAGAGTACATAACTCTGGATTTGAATTTGACTGAATTATGCCCCTTTTTGGACTTAGAATTTGGATTAAAGTATTTGTACCACTTCACTTAACCCCCAGAAGTCGAGCGCGCTGTCCTCCGACAACTCTTGTTTTAATCTTTCATTACCATGGATCTGTTTAAAATATCCTCATTACATTTGCAAACGGTGTAGACCCAGATCAGAGAGCTCCTATAGGAGCCCTCGGATTGCGGTCTGCATTGTATGCTTATTTAGACCAGTTTTAATTAAACTACCCAGAATTCCAAGTAGACTGGTTTACGTTTTGGTTACTTAAAAAGATCCACAAGGGAACCTAAATAAACGCACAATAAAGGATATTAACACAACTTGGTCAGGATATTTTCTTTAACAATATCTAGGTCATTATTGAATGTGGGTCAAAACTATGTTTCTGGCCTGAATGTTTGTCTTGCATTTATCATGCAAAATAACAGATTTCACTGCAATGGTACTCCCGGTGAGTGATATAGGGCCATCATTGCCCTCTTGTTTTAAAGTTGTATGTCTGAGGGTCCAAAATCGCGAGATGCAGGTCATTGACTCATTTATTTATTCTTTTTAGCTCTCTCGAGTTAACTCAGGTGAGCTATTGTAATTGGTCTCCATCCGGTGTCGGTTGTACATCCACACTTTTTAAACAACATCTATGAAACCACTGGATGGAAGTTGACGAAACTTGGCTGGGATATTCCTTGGATGGCCCCCTATCAAAGTTCCATTCCATGAAGAACTCTGGTTGCCATGGCAACCAAAGTGAAAAACTTCTAAAAAAAACCTTGGTCAAATTTCAAAATAATTTCACAGAAATGATTCTTGGGTGGACCACTACAAAGTTGTTCAAAGAATTTTGATATGTCAAAAATCATGGCCGCCGTGGGGCCAGTTTTCCTTATACAGCTATATAGAAAACTTTGAAATCTTATTCTCCATAAGTACCGATACAATTTCAAAAATAATTTCACAGAAATGATCCTTGGGTGGACCTCTACCAAGGTTGTTCAAAGAATTTTGATATGTCATAAAACATGGTCGCCAGGGGCAGGGCCAGTTTTCCTTATACGGCTACCGGGTATATAGAAAACTTTGAAAATCGTCTTCTCTACTGGTCCAATTTCAAAAAAAGGGGCCAGGGGGAGGCCAGTTTTCTTTATACATCTTTATCAAAAAGATTATTTGCTCTGTGTAACCCTTTAATCAGGTGAGTGTTATAGGACCATCATGGTCCTCTTGTTTATCTTATTCAAAGTAAAGTGTATTATATTTTTTTAGCGCTGTGGCTCAAGATGACAGCAGAATCACTTCTGAAACCCAGCAATCATGCACGCCGCCGACATCAGCATCCACATCGTGAGTAAAACTATTTTAGTGCCGGGTTGCCAGAAGCACAGAAATTTCAGGCCTAACTTATAACTCTAGCTGTCAGTAATTTCTACAAAAAAAAAATGACAATGACACTTGTATTTATGAAATTTATAATTAAA
Source organism: Serripes groenlandicus (assembly GCA_031761405.1). Lineage (NCBI taxonomy): Eukaryota > Metazoa > Mollusca > Bivalvia > Cardiida > Cardiidae > Serripes > Serripes groenlandicus. The sequence continues at coordinate 18,845,005 of JASEVX010000010.1, forward strand.
AAGAAAACGGAATTCTAGACTTTTTAAGAAGAAGAAAATATTTAAGATTTAACAAGAAAATGCATCAATGCGACAACTTGCTTGATCTTCCGTAAAATTCTAAAGCCATAGAAAATAAATCTTTAGATTCTCATCTGGGTTTTTGAAAAACAGTGGGATGGTAGGGCGCTTTTTATTTTAAGCTCTACTGGCCATTGGCGAGAAGAGCTTATGGGGTGATGAGTTGTCCTTCCGGTCGTTAACTTTTGGCCTTCCTTTCCATACTTTACCATATTGTTGATATCAATGAAGGGTTTGGACAAGTTCGAAAACTAGCTATTATATACAACAAGTAACAGCAGAGTTATGGCCCTTGATTTAGTTTAAAATACTATATTTTGTCTTGTTAAGAGCGTAGAATTTCATATGATCTTATCAAATGTACACAATCTATTGAAATACATGGTTCCTTTCGAAAATTTGAATTATCGGACCATTGAGTTAGGAGTTGTCTGCCCTTGAATTGCAAAAAAATGTGGTTTAGTCTTGTTAAGAGCCTTCATTTTTTACCCAATCTTTACCAAACCTGTACAGCTGATTGACATTTATGCAAGCTTGTTTTTTCTATCTGGTCGGCGAGAAAATATCTGGTCAGCAGTCTTATATTTTACCCAAATGAAATCGAAAGTGATTTTCAAAACAATTTTTATGCCCTCTGTTTTAAAGCGATAGCTAGGGCATATAGTTTTTGCCCTGTCTGTCCATTGCTCCGTCTGTTACCAAAAACTTTAACCTTGCTTAACTTTTGAAAAAAATTGACCCTTGACCTACTTTTAAAATTTGAAAAAACGGCCGTTGTGGGCATTTTCGTGTTTTACAAACACCTTGCTTGTGTTGAAAGTGTATTTTTCAACTAAATGTGAAAGAGCTCCTTTAACCTTTTCCCTCATAGAGGCGCCTTTTCACGCTTTTGCAAACAGAGTAGATCCAGCCTCATTAGGGTCTACTGTTTGCTTATATAAATATCATAGATCAGATTCTTCACTTTTGGATGTGGTACTACAATTTATGTATCTAGTACTAATATAAAAAATATCTCGCTTTTTATTCATAGAAGGCGGAGTCTCACAAATATATTCATGAGGGAAAGGGTTAACATAAGTGTTCAATTTAGTATGAAAATTCATGGTAATCTGATGTAGGCAAGCAATATGACTCGTATTTGTTTATTGCAGGCAAGTTACCCCTGCCAAAAAAAATGAGCCGGAGCAAGTAGAAAGCAGACACATTCTCTCTGCAAAAAACCAGAAGTGCGACCAAACAGAAGGCAGGCGCGTTACCCCTGCCAAAAAACAGAAGTGTGATCAAACAGAAGGCAGACGCGTTACCCCTGCCAAAAAACAGAAGTGCGACCAAACAGAAGGCAGGCGCGTTACACCTGCCAAAAAACAGAAGTGCGACCAAACAGAAGGCATGCGCGTTACCCCTGCCAAAAAACAGAAGTGTGATCAAACAGAAGGCAGGCGCGTTACCCCTACCAAAAAACAGAAGTGCGACCAAACAGAAGGCAGGCGCGTTACACCTGCCAAAAAACAGAAGTGCGACCAAACAGAAGGCATGCGCGTTACCCCTGCCAAAAAACAGAAGTGTGATCAAACAGAAGGCAGGCGCGTTACCCCTACCAAAAAACAGAAGTGCGACCAAACAGAAGGCAGGCGCGTTACACCTGCCAAAAAACAGAAGTGCGACCAAACAGAAGGCAGACACGTTACACCTGCCAAAAAACAGAAGTGCGACCAAACAGAAGGAAGGCAGGTTACCCCTACCAAAAAAAAAGAGTGTGAGCACACCGAAGAAATAGTGTATCTCAAAGAGGAAATCTATAAATTGAAACGGCGGGTAAGGAAACTCGAGGACAAGAAGACAGCCGAAGACAAGGACAGTGATGGGTATTCTAGAGAGGCTCTCACAAAACTTGTCGAGATGGAGAGAAATCCGTATACAGCAGCTAAAACTTTGTTAGGATCTCTTTTCACCCAACAGGAATTGCTGAGCCACTCAGTTAGCGGTAAAGCACCTAACTCTACAACTCCAGCAAAGCCCAAATTTGATGGTCGAAAGTATAGCATTTTTGATAATATCATGCGTGAAAAGTTCTCGACGCTAAAGTCAAAGGACATAACTGCGAAGGTTCAAGGTGTTCAAAAGTGCCTTCAGAGAGAAAACTCAAAAAAAGAAACCGTGGTGATTTAAATTAAAAACTTTTGAACACCTTGAACCTTCGACAAAAGTGCCTTCAGAGAGAAAACTCAAAAAATGAAACTCTGGTGATTTAAATTAAAAACTTTTGAACACCTTGAACCTTCGACAAAAGTGCCTTCAGAGAGAAAACTCAAAAAATGAAACCGTGGTGATTTAAATTAAAAACTGACACTGTAGTTTCAAGTTTAGTGTTGTAGTTTTTGTGTTTTAATAGTGTTAAAAGTTTAGTGTTGTAGTTTTTGTGTTTTAATAGTGTTAAACATAATACATTGTATTGCTTTGGTTTAAACTTTGATCTTCACTGCCTATCCAAGATCATAGTGCCATATGTGAACAGCTTGGATCCAGATGAGACGATGAGGGATTCAAGCTGTTTGACATTCGGTCAATATTTTCACCAATATTTCAGAATTACTTTGTTTACACTCTAGGAAGGTGTTGCATTGCTGACCAATATCAACAGGGTGGCAATTATAAACTAGCATTTTTGAACCTGTATGAAAAAGGGTAAATAATTTTATTAGTTGGAAGAATCAAACAAAACTTTTTTGCATTTTGGGAAGGTTTTATTCATCTTTTAAAATTTTACATCATCAATACATAATAATGGTTAATAAACATCTTTAAAAAAAAACAAGCAAATGATAATCTTATTCAATAATTATTAGCTCGTCTGTTTTTCATAGAAAAAAAGTCGAGTTATTGTGATAGCCTTGGCTGCGTCGTCTGCGTCCCAAAATTTTAACCTTACTTCATAACTAAAAAACCGTTCAACATTTTCAAATGAAACTTGGTACACATGTTCCTAGGAACAATGCACATGTCTATACCAAGTAACATAACTCTGGCTTAAATAATTTCTCAATTATGCCCCTTTTTTAACTTAGAAAATCAACACAAAATTTAACTTTACCTCATAACTCATAAACAGTTCAATATATTCAAATGAAATTTGGTACACATGTTCCTAGGAACAATATTCATGTCTATACCATGTCACATAACTCCGGCTTTAATAATTACTCGGTTATGCCCCTTTTTACGACTTAAAAAAAAAAGATTTAATTGCCATGAACAAGGTTTTAATTTTGTGTACATGTTATTTAATGAAACAAAATACCATGTTTTGTTCAATAAAGACCTGTAAAAGGGCTACTGAATTAATTTGGTATTATGAAACATGAATCGTGGTAATCAGGGCAGCAACAGATGACTAATTCTATAAAACATGTCAGTCTTAGGCAATGTTATTTTGAAATGCAATGAAACATGATTTATCATGATCTTTTAAAGAACATGGTCAAACCATGGTTGAACTTGCCACAAGGCTGCATTGAAGTGGACTATGAAACATGTTTGACCATGGTAATATAAAGGACCACGAAACCTGATTTATCCTGGTCTTAAGATCATGGTCAAACCATGGTTGACCATGGTACTAGGGCGGCCATATACCACGTGGCCTATGAATCATGTTTTACCATGGTATTTTTTTATGACCATGGACCAAGGTTAACCATGGTCTTTAAAAGAACATGGTTGACCATGGTCCCCAGGGTGGCCATATACCACGGCATGAAACATGGTCGACCATGGATTATACATGGTCATTTCGTGGTCAACCATGTTTTTAAAACATGGTCGACCTTGTTTAAAACATGGTCGACCATGTTTTGACCGCGTTCATTTCACAGGGGTAATGGGATGTCCTGTAAACCAGTGTTTACATATTGTCATGGAATAATAATGGAGCTGGAAGGATAAACCCTTTCCCTCATATGACAAATCTGCAGCAGACGACTTTGAACATATTTTGTCAAATAATGGAAAATCTTTGAATGGATAACCTATGACTAAACGTGGAAAACATTGAGGTAAAAGGAGAAATTGCTCGTTTTGAGTGATTTCTTCTTTTGTCACTATGTTTTCAAAAAGCCGTCTGCTGCAGATGCGTCAGAAAGCTTCTTAGTATATGAGGGAAAGGATTTAAATTCCCAAGACATTGGCAAGTCATTATCCATTCTTCATATCTCAACCATGTTGTACTTAAAGCCAGGACAAATATTGATAATGGACTCTAGCCTATCTTGGAATTACAAACAACTAACTTTTAGCTTCCCTCTCCTCTTTGTTCCACATATTGTGTTCAGATTTCTTAACCCTTTCCCTCATACGACAATTCTGCAGCAGCCGACTTTGAACATATTTTGTCAAATAATGGAAAATCTCATTAATTGAATGGATAACCTATGACTAAAAGTGGAAAACATTGTGACAAAAGGAGAAATTGCACGTTCTGTGCAATTTCTTCTTTTGTTACTATGTTTTCAAAAAGCCGTCTTCTGCAGAGGCGTCAGAAAGCGTCTATATGAGGGAAAGGATTAACCTTTTCCCACACACACAACAAATATGCAATAGTACAAAACTTTAACTTTACCTCATAACTCAAAATCTGTTCAACAGTTTAAATTGAAACTTGGTAAGCATATTCCTAGAAAAAATATGCATGTCTATAACAAGTCACAAAACTCTGGCTTTAATAATGATTCAGAAATGCCCCTTTTTCCACTTAGGAAAAAGCAGATGGGCATTGGTGTTGACTTGCGGCACTCTTCGTCTATCCATGTCATGGTTCGCGGTACTCAAAAGCATGATTTCACTGAGGCTAATCTCTTTTGAGTACACATAACATAGCAGTGAGTTTAACACTTTCCCACATACAACAAATCTGCAGCAGATGACTTTGAAAATGTCTACTCAAAAATATGGAAAATCTCTATAACTGTAGGTATAATTACTGAAACAAGTTGAAAAAAATTGTGGCAAAAGGAGAAATTTGCTAGTTTTGAGCAATTTCTCCTTTTGTCACGATGTTTTTAAAAGTCGTCTGCTGCACTCTGATGCGTTTAAATGCGTCTATAGGGTTAAATAAGTACAAACGGAGAAATATATATAGTGATTCAAAGACATATTTCCACCAATTAAAACCAGATCTAAACGTCGCTGCAGTTGCAAATTGATGCTCATATAGATCTGATGACTGCCTATAACAGGTTATCTCAGACTTACCTTTGCATCTGCCAATCAAATTGTCACCTACAAAATTATTAGGTATCAAAAGGGGAAATAATCCATATAAATAAACAAAATAGAGAAGCAATGAGGGCGGAGTGTTAACCATTTTGATAGCAGAACCAAGCATTGGCTTGCACAATTTCATTGGACAGAAAAACAATCATGAGTAATTAGATGTATTTCTTCATAAATTAGCATTTTTAGCTCGACTTTTGAAAAAACGAGAGCTTATTGTCATGATCCTGGCGTCGTCCGGTTAAGGTTTTTTGTTCAGCTCAGCTTTTTTTCTGTTTTATATCAGTCGAACGTCTGTGCCGTACGCGGTGCTCTTGTCATCTTATATTGAAAAGAACTGAGGTAGAAAGTGAAACAAACGAAAATTTGGACAATTTACTTTTGATGCAAATTTGAAACCATGGGTGTGAAAAGGCTGAATTGCAAATTATCTAACAATTGAGTGTGGAATTTGACTGTAAGACATTACTTATAAGTGTAGATCCAGATCAGCTAGAATAGACTGCTTCAACACAGTCCTGAGCTGGCTCCTCTGCACTGTTTGCCAATTGTTCATAGAAGATTTCAAGAGTCGACTGTACATCATTTGGATCCTTAGCATGAACGAGCAGTCAAATATGTCTCCACACAATCATGTAATAATTACATTAACCTAAAGTTCCCCAGATACAGACGCTTTCTTGTGCCAATGCAGCAGAAAACTGTTGAAAACATTGTGGCAATAGGAGAAATTGCTGAAAACATTGTGGCAATAGTAGAAATTGCTGAAAAACATTGTGGCAATAGGAGAAATTGCTCATAATAAGCAATTTTTCATTTTACCACAATATTTCTAATCTGTTCAATAATTAAACTCTCATTTACGAATATTTTTCATATTTTTTTCAAAGATGATTTAATAGTCGTCTGCTTTCAAAAAGCTGTCTGCTGCAGAGGCGTCCGAAAGCGTTTATATGAGGGAAAGGGTTAATGAATATCCCGTTACATAGCCATCCTATTCCCCATGCATATTAAACAGTCCAAGTGATAAATGAAAATACTAGATTTAATTATTGACCCTTTACAACATACTACAGATCTGCAGCAGACAACTTTGAAAACATCCAGGCAAAAATCGGGAAAATCTCAAAAAGTGAAAATGTAATTTATAATTGAACAGAGTTATAGACATTGTTACAAAGCGAGAAATTGCCCATCGTTTTGTTTTCCATAATTGTTTCAAAATTTGTCTGTTGCTTATTATGTCAAAGTGTGTCTGCATGAGGGAAAGGCTTAAGCATTGTAGTTCTACAGATATTTCCTTGGTTAGACTTATCAAACCTGGAATGCCGAGTTCGAAATTGATTTCTACTCATTTAGGCCTTCATTGTGGAGTGTGCTTCAGGCAAGACATATTTCCTTGTCTAGTACTGGCTAAGTCACTTGGGCAGCATGAATAAGAGTACAGTCACCATGTAAAGTACTGTTGAAAACGTAGTAAATCCACATTAAAACATGTTTTTTATCTCGTCTGGCTATTGTGGTACCCTTGGCATCGTTGTCTGCGCCTGCGTCGTCACACAAACTCCAAAAATCATTCAATATTTCATAGGAATCTTTGAGTACTCATAACATTGGTTTTAAAGTGTGCTATGAAAGTTTTTTTTGGTAGAAGGAGCAGTTCCTCATCCTCATCTTCTAGCCCTCTGAATATCAGATAAATGACAGTTATAATTTGATGTTTTCCATATGGAAGAAACTGGTTAGGTTACTGATCCATCAAGAACTAAATGGAGATTTCACTTGGCATTAATAAGGTCAAAATGTAGAAATCCCTCTGAGATGATGCTTCAGTTATCAGGATAATGCTTTGTTCTTTCTCACATGCTATATATATTATAGCCGATCTGCAGCAGATGACTTGGAAAGTATCTAGCCAAAAACAATGTCATGGAAAAAGGAAAATCTCCATGAATTAAACTATTTAATTTATATCTATTGAATAGATTAGAAAACATTGTGGCGAACGGCAAATTGCGATTTCTTTTTTCGCTTTTTTGCCACTTTACTTTCAAACGTTGTCTACTGCAAATGCGCCTGTAAGTGAAAAAGGCTTATAAAAAACCCTTCTTTACCTGATACAGAAGACATTTTATGCCTTTGTATCAGGCATATTTGAGAGGAGAATATGCTCAAATCAAGCAAGCAATTACTCAATACGTGTGACAAAATTATACTCCAAAATTCCTATTTCTTTTTTTCCTGAGATGTTTTGAAAGCAGTTGCCTAAACCCTTTCCCACATACAGACGCTTTCTGGCGCCTCTACAGCAGACAACTTTCGAAATAGTTGTGTCAAAAGGAGGAATTGCTGTTCATTATGAGTCATATGCTGCAGATTTTGTTGTATGCGGGAAAGGGTTCAAAAGACTTATCATGAAAACTGTTAAATCCAGGAGAGAAAAGATTGTCTAATGATATGGCCCTCTGCTTTGATTTGCATATGGGAGATTTATTCCCTGTCACATACAATTAACTCTAAAACCCTTTCCCCCAAAAGTGCGCCATGTGTCCATGTTTGTCGGTGTTATATAATTGCTTGCTTCAAACAACTTCTCCTCTGTAACCACTGGACTAATTGGGATGAAACTTCAGAAGGAGCAACCTCTAAATGCCCTCTCCCAAATCGTTCATTTTAAAATTCTTGAATCCATAGCAACCAAAAGAAAAAACTTTAAAAATCTTCTCTGAAACCGGTTGGCCGATGTGCAAATAATTTTGAACACTTGAGTCAATTTGAATGTTTATCAAGGGTGAATGGTCAACTGTCACTAAGTCTTCTCATGGCCTCCCAACTTCTTTAAATTGGTAGGACCGCATCGGTGATAAAGCATTATACGCCTCGGGTGCAGGAGGCGGGGTTAGCATTACTCAGGCTTGTTACAGGATAAATAGACCAGTAGCATAATGGTAACTTACCCAGGAAATGCTGTGATATCACTGAAAGCAGTGTAAAACACTTAACAATCAATTAAGTTGGTAGGGCATAATTGCTTTGCCCTCGTTTGTCAGACTATTGGAACATGCCTTAACTTACAAACTGCGGAAGCCGCCGTGGCCGAGTGGTTTAAAAGCATCAGGGTTTTGGAACTTGGTGTCTTCGATCCCCAGTCAAAGCGCTTTAGTCATGGTGGAGTGTTCTTGGGCAAGGCACATTTTCTATCCTAGTACTGGTTCGTTTACCAAGGGATATTGTGAACTATTAAGTGAACTATTGCCGTGATATAACTAAAATGATGTTGAAATTTGCGTAAAACCTCAACAAAATAAATAATTAAAATATAAAACAAACTGATATAAATTGCAATATGCCGGAGCTTTGAAATTATATATATTCAGTTAATCATAAAAACATTGCAGATTGTGTTCATCAAACCATCTGTTATGCCAGTATAATGTTGTCTTTATCAGGGAATTTGTTAACATGCTTGAGTTTAACCCGTTCCCTCATATAGACACTTTCTGACGCCTCTACAGCAGACAGCTTTTTCAAAACAGAGTGACAAAAGAAGAAATTGGTCAAAACAATGTTTTCCACTTTATTAGTCATAGGTTATTGTTGTATGATGGAAAGCGTAAATTTTGTAAGACTTCATTAATTTATGAAAGATTTACACTGCTTGGCAGAGGTCTACCTCTTAATAGTTCATCTAATTATTATCAAATCATGTAATGTTAGCTGAAGATCAGGTTTTTTTTGCATCTTTGCATTCTGGTCCACACTGTTAGTAGCAATGGATGTCACTCATTTATGTTCGATCAAACTTTGAGATATTGGCAAAGATTGTTGTCGCATTATTATACCTGGCTACTATACAGCTCTTATTACTCAATAAAAACTTATGTTATTGACCCTTTACCTCATATAGCCGCTTTCTGACGCCTTTGCAGCAGACGGATTTTTGTAAACATAGTGACAAAAGAAGAAATTGCACAAAACGTGCAATTTCTCCTTTTGCCACAATGTTTTCCACTTTTTGTCATAGGTTATCCATTCAATTATGGAGATTTTCTATGTTTTGACAAAATACGTTCAAAGTCATCTGCTGCAGAATTGTCGTATGAGGGAAAGGGTTAAGTGACTGAAACCAATTTTCTCATTTGAGTACCCGCAGCATTTTGTTTGATATGGTCACTACATTAAACTATGAAATGTAATCCTTTTCCAGACACAACAAAGCTGCAGTAGATGACTTTGAAAAAGTCTAGGCACAAAAAGGAAAACAATCTCTATAAATGAAAGGATAATTCATTATACAGTTGAAAACATTGCGGCAACAGGGGATATTGATCATTAAGAGCAATGTCTCCTTTTGTTACAATACTTTCAAAAGCCGTCTACTGCAGAGGCATCAGAAAGCGTCTGCAAAAAAGTGAGTCAGTATGCGCGAAAGGGTTAAGAACATGAACAGAGCTGAAGATAAGGGTGACATTTTTCACGTTCTAAACTCCTTATTTGACAGTGGGTACTCAAAGGAGTCGTCCCAGTGAGAAGATTCTATTGAGTACCAACAACATACAGTTTGGTCGAGTAATTAGTGAGATAGTGTGCGGGCAAAAATACTTTTTTACTCCCCTTTTCTAGTCCTCTGTATTAAATATGTCCCTATCTGAGTTCTGAGACTGTTATTGATTTGTGAGTCTGTATTTTTTTTATGGCCCCCATGGAGTTTGGATTACTTAAGAACAATGTTAAAGGATGAATGAGCGATAATCATCTTATAAGGTGACATCCACTTTGTTATCCTTTTCACTTGTTTCGGCCATTTTGATTCATGTGATCCAATCAAGGTAACACATTGGGTTCGATTCTCAGTCGGGTATAATGGAAGACATCACGAAACAGAAATAAGGCATTCCCTCCTCAATGTCACTCAGGATTAGAAGGATTAGGATTAGGATTGACATATGTCAGGATGTACTTACCATTAGTACTGGTAGGTTCCCCAGTTGGGGCACTACGGTCATGGTGGATTGCCCTTGGGCAAGGCACATTTTCTAGCCTAGTACTGGTTTGTTTACCCAGGGATCATGAATAAGTAAACTGTCACTGTGATATAACTGAAATAATGTTGAAAATGGCGTAAAACCCCAATAAATAAATAAATACTGGTAGGTTACCAAGGAAATGGTATGATATAGCAGACTCATATCTGTTTAAAGTTGGATAAAACGCCATTCAAACAAACAAGCTATTAAATGCGCCAATATAAGTTGTGGTTTACAACCATTGACCAACTGTGTCTAAGCCAAAGCAATCGGTAGATCAACCACAGAATGATTGGATAAGATATAAAGCAGCCATTAGTCTAGTTTGACCTCGGCGTGGTGTAGTGGTAGAGTATTTAGCCTTTCGATTTCATGGGTTTAATCCCCGCCCCCGGGTAGTACTAAATATTTTAAAATTGCAGAAATGGATGTCCTTCCTTGGCATTCAGGATTTAGTTTGGTGTTAGCTTTACAACAGACTTTGATAAATAGATCTCTAGAACTGATCACTAACCCATGAAATGCTGTGATATATAACTGAAAAATTGTTGAAAGTGGCGTAAAACACCATCGGAATATACAAAACAGCCAATTGTGACATTAGTGTAAAGCTGGTCCTATGTAAATTATGCTTTGGTGGGAACCATGTTATCCAGCGCACACTATAACCCTGAATGATGATCATCACCTCATTTTATTACATTCACTCAGTTGCCCATTAATTAAGTGTTTTTTATGCCCATTTGATTCAGTGTTCTATGTCACAAATGGGGGTCAGGTTTTATTAAAAACTATTAAGGCATAATTAATTGCTCCGGGGAATGAGGTCAAGATCAAGTAAAGGCTATCATTTAATTTGCATGTGGCATTGATAGTGTAAAACCAGTTAGCATGCAACAATGAAAAGGGGTTATCCATCAATTTTGCTGAAAATATGGTATCAGTTTGTACTCAAAGCTCTAAGCATTTCAGAACATTTCTGTAATTTGATTAGCATGGTTTTGAGACAGGTGTATCTGTGCACTTTTCATTGAAAATATATCTTGTTGCTGTGCGGAAAAATCCATGTGTCTCTAACTTTTTTAACACCTCTTGTTTATCTACATACATCTACATGCAAGGTATCCGCCGTGGTCGAGTGATTTGAAACTGTGTGTCCTGGGTTCGATCCCCAGTCGCGGCACTACAGTCATCGACAGGTGGAGTTCCCTTGAGCAAGGCACATTTTCTATCCTAGTACTGGTTTGTTTACCCAGGGATCATGAATAAGTGAACTGTCGCCGTGATATGACTGTAATAATGTTGAAAGCGGCGTAAAACCCCAATAAAACAAAATTATCTACATGCAATTTTCACATGAAAGATGTTTTTATTTCCAAAGCTGGCAGTAATACAGCATATTTACGTTGTTATATATTCATATGATAGAGAAAAAGAAAAAGAATGATGTAAAGGTGGTAACAATTTTTGGTTACTCATAATTACCATTAATATAAAGATTTACCCAAAGATTGTATTGTTTAAATTACATGTTAGTGCTAGTTTTTTTAGAAAATCTTTTGAATTGGCAAACACCCAGGTAGGTGATGAATTGTTTAATAGCCTTTTCCAGGCAATGCTGGGATTTTGTTAGCTTAATATTTTAATGTTTTGCAACGTTGATGTCAGAATCAACATGACGCTTTAGTTGGCATCAACCAGCCGATTGATCAATGCATTTAACCCTTTCCCTCATATAGACGCTTTCTGACGCCTCTGCAGCGAAAACCAGATCCGCCCATGCATGACTGGATTATGGCCCTTGAAATGGTCAAAATTGCTATAAAAGAGCTTGTTAACACGATACAGTCTTCACTTTTGATTGTATCTCAACCAAACTTATACAGTAGTTAGATATTCATGAGAGCTCGGTTCCTTTTGAAAACCAGATCCGCCCATGCATGACTGAACACAATAGAGGCTCTATTTACTATCTGATCTTCACCAAACTTAGATTATAGTAGTTAAATATTGATGAGAGCTTGGTTCCTTTTGAAAACCAGCCAGATCCGCCAAGACTGGATTATGGCCCATGAAATTGTAAAAATTGCTATAATACAGCTTGTGAACACAAAAGAGCCTCCATTTACTATCCGATCTCCACCATACATACATGCTCTGGATTGAAAATGACCAAAGAACCATACCAGTAGAGCATAGGCCCTCATGGGCCTCTTGTTTGTTAAAATATGTTCAAAGTCGTCTGCTGCAGAATTGTTGTATGAGGGAAAGGGTTAATTATTCATGCTGTATCATCTTAAGATGCTCTTTAGAATGTGATAGATTTGATTTGTATCACAAAGCACTGAAAATCACACTTAGATGAACACTTTTTAAAATGTTAACAATGTCAAGGCATCCATATTATTTCCTGGTTAGTTTTTTCTGAAAATGTTGATAAAAAGATAGGATTATGCTAGATGGCATTGATTGGGAATGGGTCGGTCCAGTCGGAGCCTGTCAGAAAATTGTGAAATGACATTCCTAATTATGAATGGGTTTAGATTATGCTAGATGGAATGGGTCCATAGGAACCTGTCAGAAAGTGAGAAGAGCAGTGAGTTGGTAATTGTGAATGAGTCTGTTAATACGATCCGCTTATATAGCGAAATAATATCTCTGAATGAAAGAAACTAACATCTGTTAGCGAAAAGTCATACATGCATTATGGTAAATGTCAAACACAGAATAGAGAAGAACTGCAAACTGATTCACCTTTCAATTTCTAAATGAGCCCCAATAAACCAATTGTCAATCATATAACTCTAACACTTTCAAAAGTAGTCTAACAATAGCTCCATTCAAACAAACCGGGTGTGGGAGGTCGCATGTTCGACCCCAGGCAGAATCATATCAATTTAAGACTTTAAAAATGGTAGTAATGCCTACCGTTTTTTTGCACTCAGGGTTGTCGGATAAGCGATACGACTGATTGGCTGGTGTCAGGATAAATGGACCAGTTATACTGGTAACTTACCCAAGAAAGGTCGTGATATAACTGAAAAATTGTTGAAAGCTGCTTAAAACACTAAACAATTAATCAACATATTACTATAAGTTAATTTCTATAGACCAAAGACCTAAATTCCTACGTCGTTCCTAATCTCTATAAATGAAAGAATAATTATTTAAAGCAGCTGAATATATTGTGGCACATGCAGAATTTTAATGCAATTTCTCCTATTGCCATAATGTTTTAAAAAAGGTGTCTGTCGCAGATGCGTCAAAATGTGACTGCGGGTGCACATGGGTTAATAGAGATATTTACAGAAGTACCCTAGCCTGTCTATTGATCTAAGAGATTCCACTGGTCAGAGTAACAGTCTATTTATTCATGTGTCCTTCAAACACTCTTTTTGTTCAAACCTTTTTATCCCCAAAGTGTTTTCCTTCCAGAATTATTCAGGAAATGTACAAAAAAGGTGATTATATATAAGTGTATAACTGAGATCTGTAAGGTGTGTGTACAAGACCATTTAATCAGACACCTACATGTGACCACTGAGATATAGTAAGGATTTTGTGTAAAAGACAATAATTGATCTGACACCTACATGTGCCAAACAACATCTCTCTTTGGCTTTAGTGTGCAGTTCTAGAGAGGTGTCAATAATAAAATGCCTAAATAACCTTTTCCCATATACAATGATATTTGCAGCAGATGACTTTTAAAACTCACTATTAATAAAAGAATATTTATTGTTGAAACGAGTCGAAAATATTCTGGCAATAGGAGAAATTGGTTGTTTAGAGCTATTTTTAATTCTAATTTAAAAATTAATGTTTATGCAAGATTTTAAAATAATGTGAGAAAAAGAGAAATTATTCATATGAAGCAACTTTTCCTTTTTCTACAATTATTTTCTAGTCGTCTGCTGCAGTGGAGTCAGAATTCTTCTGTGTCGGGGGGAAAAGGTTAATTTGTGGCAATTATCCAGGGAGTCGTTAACTGAGTATGGCTTCTGTCTAAGCAGAGAATGTCTGCAAATTTCGTTCTAACAACATATATTGTATGATGAAAAGATGTTTCACATGCTGCTGAAATTTCTGACAAACCTCCACACAGATAGGAATAGCTTGTAATCTACAATGGCCAAATAGTTAGCCAGACTTTTTGATACCCAGCATTCATCTTATATTCTTGTTACATCCAGATCAGCCTGCGCAGTCCGCGCCGATACATTCTGTCTCAGAGGGATAGAGGTATAGAGTAATGATTCATGAAACAGGAAATCCACAGGAGGCGAAAAGTGTCTATCCGGGTAAGCCTGCGCATGCCTAGGCTGATCCGGGTACTGATTACGCTGAGTCCACAATGTTGGTTTTCTCGCGGGATGGCTCATATGTTACTTAAAGATGTATGGATAAGTGTATGATTTACTGTTTTCTGACGCCTCTACAGCAGACAGCTTTTTGAAAACATAGTGACAAAAGAAGAAATTGCTCAAAACGAGCAATTTCTCCTTTTGCCATAATGTTTTCCACTTTTAGTCATAGGTTAACCATTCAATTATAGAGATTTTCCATTATTTGACAAAATATGTTCAAAGTCGTCTGCTGCAGAATTGTCGTATGGGGGAAAACGAGCAATTTCTCCTATTGACATAATGTTTTCCACTTTTAGTCATAGGTCATCTATTGAATTATAAAGATATTCTATTTTTTGACAAAATATGTTCAAAGTCGTCTGCTGCAGAATTGTCGTATGAGGGAACAGGATTAAAATCCTCAAAATAAACAACAGACTGGCATCAATCAAAATCTCCTCACTGATATATAATGTGACATTCTTACTACCTTAACCTTTTCTGGATTCAGATGATATTTCACGCCACTGCAGCAGATGAATTTTGAATATATAACAGGTCTTTGGGATTTTGCAATACACTGTGGCTTGGCACGGGTACTGTTAAGTCTTCAGGAAACAAACAAAAGGTGTGATTGATTATATAACCTGAAGGCTTGTTTCGCAATCAATGTAAAACTAAATAAGTTTAACTACTAGATTGACAAAAAACAGAATGTTCACAAATATCACAAATATCACTTTAATATTAAATGCAAAATGAAGTTTTAAGACCAGATGAGGTCTAGACATTTAAATGTCAAATTTGAATATTGTCTAACCCTTTCCCTCATACGACAATTTTGCAGCAGACGACTTTGAACATATTTTGTCAAAAAATAAAAAATCTCTATAATTGAATGGATAACCTATGACTTAAAGTGGAAAACATTGTGGCAAAAGGAGAAATTGCACGTTTTGTGCAATTTCTTCTTTTGTCACGTATGTTTTCAAATAGCCGTCTGCTGCAGAGGCTTTCCAGCATAAAATAACATGAGTCTGAAATCATCTTGCAGAAAGTAGGGAAGCTTTACTGCTATAAATGTTAGTACATGTATATATATATATTACATATAGTCATTTAATAGAGATGAAAACATATTGTGTCAAAAAGAGAAATTGCTCATCATGAGCAATTTCTCCTTTTTATACCCCCAAAAAACAAAGTTTTGGGGGGGTATATAGCAGTCACTGTGTCGGTCGGTCGGTCGGTCGGTCGGTCGGTCGGTCGGTCGGTCGGTCGGTCGGAAGCCATATTTTGTCCGGACCATATCTTAACAATGCAACATAGGATTTGAACGAAACTTCATAGGATGATACAACACATTGAGAGGAAGTGCAGTGTAGAGGAACCATAACTCTATTTAATCTAAATACAGAGTTATTGCCCTTTGTTACTTTTTCTTGTCCGGAGAATTACTTAATAACTAACAGATGGAATCTAATAAAACTGCATACAATGGTAGAGCATAATCAGAGGAAGTGCAGTGTACAAGAACCATAACGCTAATTTACATAATTACAGAGTTATTGCCCTTTGTTACTTTTTCTTATTCGTAGAGTCTTGTCCAGAGTATAACTTTAAAACAAATTCTTGGAATTTAATAAAACTTCATAGCACATTGAGAGGAAGTGCGGTGTACAGGAACCATAACTCTATTTTATCTAAATACAGTGTTATTGCCCTTTGTTACTTTTTCTTGTCCGGAGAATTTCTTAATAACTAACAGATGGAATCTAATAAAACTGCATACAATGGTAGAGCATAATGAGAGGAAGTGCAGTGTACAAGAACCATAACTCTAATTTACATAATTACAGAGTTATTGCCCTTTGTTACTTTTTCTTATTCGTAGAGTCTTGTCCGGAGCATAACTTACAAATTGTTGGAATTTAATAAAACTTCATAGGATGATACAACACATTGAGAGGAAGTGCGGTGTACAGGAACCATAACTCTATTTTATCTAAATACAGTGTTAATTTTTGCCCTTTGTTACTTTTTCTTGTCCGGAGAATTACTTAATAACTAACAGATGGAATCTAATAAAACTGCATACAATGGTAGAGCATAATCAGAGGAAGTGCAGTGTACAAGAACCATAACGCTAATTTACATAATTACAGAGTTATTGCCCTTTGTTACTTTTTCTTATTCGTAGAGTCTTGTCCAGAGCATAACTTTAAAACAAATTCTTGGAATTTAATAAAACTTCATAGGATGATATAACACATTGAGAGGAAGTGCGGTGTATTTTGTTGGTCGGTCGGAAGCCATATTTTGAGTCAAGGTGCTGTTTTGGGGGTATTTATCATCTTCAGTGATAGTTCTAGTTACACATTGTTTTCAAAAGTCACGGCTACTGCAGATGCATCAATATGTCGGTGTGCAAGTGAGAAAAGATTAACCCTTAACCCTTTTCCTCATATAGACGCTTTCTGACGCCTCTGCAGCAGACGCCGTTTTGAAAACATAGTAACAAAAGAAGAAATTGCACAAAACGTGCAATTTCTCCTTTTGTCACAATGTTTTCCACTTTTAGTCATAGGTTATCCATTCAATTACAGAGATTTTCCATTATTTGACAAAATATGTTCAAAGTCATCTGCTGTAGAATTGTCGTATGAGGGAAAGGGTTAATTTCCCTAGAACATATGAAGCCAAGAGACCTCTGCTCACTGCTGACAACTTTTTAAAACAGTGTGGGGAAAGGAGAAATGGCTGCAAACATTCAATTTCTCCTTGTTTCACAATATTTTCAACTCTATATCAGAATGATTTGTCCAAATTATTATACAGGTATGCATCTTTGAGTCTAGCTATTTAATAACTCAGTAATTCCTGAAAGCGTCAAGGGACTTAAACCCTTTCCCTCATACCACAATTCTGCAGCAGATGACTTTGAATGTATTTTGTCAAAACATAGAAAATCTCCATAATTGAATGGATAACCTATGACAAAAAGTGGAAAACATTGTGGCAAAAGGAGAAATTGCACGTTCTGTGCAATTTCTTTTTTTGTCACTATGTTTTCAAAAAGCCGTCTGCAGACAGACCTATTTCCTATGAGGGAAAGAGTTAAATGGAACTGATTGTATCTGTGACTGCCTTCAAAATATCACTTCAATATTTAACACTTTTCCATATACAACAAATCAGCAGCTGACTACCTTGAAAATATCTTGGGGTAAAATACTGAAAACCTCTATAAATAAACCCTTTCCCTCATATAGACGCTTTCTGATGCCTCTGCAGCAGACAGCTTTTTGAAAACAAAGTGACAAAAGATGAAATTGCTCAAAACGAGCAATTTCTTCTTTTGACACAATGTTTTCCACTTTTAGTCATAGGTTATCCATGCAATTATAGAGATTTTCTATTTTTTGACAAAAAATGTTCAAAGTTGTCTGCTGCAGAATTGTCGTATGAGGGAAGGGGTTAACGAATAACTATTGAACAGAGCTTGAACAAATTATGTCAAAAGAAGAAATTGCTCATCAATGGCTCCTTTTGCCACATTATGTTTAGAAAATTCGTCAGAATGAATCTGCATGTGGGAAAGATTTATGAAAAAATAGAAATCTAAAACTAGATGTCGTTCAGACATAAATGTCAAATGTTAATGCTGTTTAATCCTTTCCCTATCATGTATTTTGCTTTTGATGCCTGAGACTGCAGATTTTTTAAATATTTAAGGAAAATACCTCAAAACGGGCAATTTCTCCAGTAACTACAATGGTATTAGCTCAAAATTAACCCTTTCCCACATACAATAAATCTGCAGCAGACGACTTTGAAATAATCAAGGTCAAATTAAATATAGAAAATCTCTATAAATGATGGTATCATTATGAGCAATTTCTCCTTTTGCTACAAGGATTTCAAGAATCTTTGGCTGAGGCGTCAGAAAGCGTCTTTATATGGGAAAGAGTTAAAAAAAAAAAAAACAAGGTCCAAATTTTATTGTTGCTATAATATTTGTCTATGATCTTTTCAAAGTGAAATTTTCTTAAAATATTACATCCGTCAGACTGTTAACCCTTTCCCTCATTCAGACGATTTCTGACTCTGCAGCAGACCGCTTTTTGAAAACATAGTGACAAAAGAAGAAATTGCTCAAAACGAGCAATTTCTCTTTTTGCCACAATGTTTTCCACTTTCAGTCATAGGTTATCCATTCCATTATAGAGATTTTCCGTGTTTTGACAAAACATGTTTAAAGTTGTCTGCTGCAGAATTGTTGTATGAGGGAAAGGGTTAAAATGACACTCCTAAAATTAATTTCCTGACGGCACATAAGTTGTTGACAATGAATTTGCGACCACAGGTTTTTGGGAAGGCTTTATGATTATGCCTCTATTTGATTTATACAATGAATTTGTTTCCCATCCTATCAATGCTTTTAAAATGGACCTTTTATCGCTAATACATGAACTACAAATTTGTATTCGACTTTGAAAACATCAAGACAAAAGTACGGAAATTCTCTATGCATGAAAGTATTATTATAGAAACATTGTGACAAAAATAAAAAATTGCTCACACTGAGCTATTTCTGTATTTTTCCAGAATGTTTTCAAAATTAGTCTGCTGCATGTGGGAAAGGGTTATACTGGTTGATTAACCTTTTCCCTCATATGACAATTCTGCAGCAGACGACTTTGAACATATTTTGTCAAAAAATGGAAAATCTCTATAATTGAATGGTAATAATCATTTTGAGCAATTTCTTCTTTTGTCACTATGTTTTCAAAAAACTGTCTGCTGCAGACGCGCCACAAAGCGTCTATATGAGGGAAAGGGATAAACAAAAAACAGCAATGCAAAACTATTGGAAGATCTCTATGAATAAAAGTATGATCATTGAATCGAGTTGTCAACTTGAAAATATTGTTACAAAAAGGAGGAATTGATGATTACTGATCAATTTCTCCTTTTTTCCACAATTTTCTTAAAATTTGTCTCTTGCAGATCAAGGCGACAAAATGTCTGTATGAATGAAAGGGTAAATAATCTCCCCTTAAAATAGAAGTAAGCATCTATACAAACCAACATGTTCCCTACCAAGTTGTTCAGAAATGTGGACATGCTAATTAAGCTTCTTCAGTGAACCTTTCCCCCCATATGGCAAATCTGGAACACAGACGACTTTGAAAACATCTAGTAGACTATAGGCAAAAATATGGAAATTTAACTCTCTACAAATGAAAGTGTTATCACTGAAAAGAATTGAAAACATTGTGGCAAAAAGAGAAATTGCTCACAATGTTTTCAAAAACTGCCTGCATCAGAGGGTGTCAGAAAGTGGCTGTTCTCTGGAAAGGGTTATACAAATTCAAAATGGTTTAACCTTTGAAAACAATCTCTGTGCTCTGAAATAAACTATGATTGGTCAATTTGGAATATGCTTTCGCCAAATCAGATACTAGAGCAAAAGGTCTGAACAGAGATTTAACCCTTTCCTTCATACGACAATTCTGCAGCAGACGACTTTGAACAAATTTTGTCAAAAAATAGAAAATCTCTATAATTGTATGGATAACCTATGACTAAAAGTGGAAAACATTGTGGCAAAAGGAGAAATTGCTCGTTTTGAGCAATTTCTTCTTTTGTCACTAGGTTTTCAAAAAGCCGTCTGCTGCAGAGGCGTCAGAAAGCTTCTATATGAGGGAAAGGGTTTAACTGATAGTGTTTGAGTCTGCTTGGAAGAGTCTGGTAAATGTTAACCTGATGATATTAAAACTTTTATGAGTCGTCTGCTTTGAAAACACCCAAGGAGAAAACAAATTAAGAGGAAATTAAATAGTTTTTCAAATGCAAAGCTGAAAAGTATTAGAAAAGGAGAAATCACTCATTCTCAAAACACAGGCTTCATGTCAATCATTGAAAACCTCGGGTTTCATCGCATTGGGGCGTTTCTCGTTATAATTTATTTTTGGATTATTGATTGATTCCATTAAACAACTGGCTGATTCTCCACATAGACTGTTAGCCCATCTTTGAGTGATGCTTCTTATCACACTGACTTTTGTCAAACCTGGGAAAGAATGGTGACCAAGCTGGGCTTCGAACTCACACCCCCCTTGATTGACAGCCTGTGTGGCTACTGACTGGGCTACCCTCCATCATCTGTTAATTACTTTGACTGATTTCTTTGTTGTTTCTATTTTCAGTGTTGTATAGATGATAGTGAAGATATGTTAAAACTGCTCCTAGAGTTTGGTGCTAATGTGAATGCAAAGGACAGTGAAATGTGGACGCCGCTTCACGCTGCAGCAACATGCGGTCACGTTCATCTATGCAAGTGTCTTATAGACAAGTAAGTCCATGGTTTACTCATGAAATAAATAATTGCCGCTTCACGCTGCAGTAACATGCGGTCACGTTCATCCATGCAAGTGTCTAATAGACAAGTAAGTCCATGGTTTACTCACGAAATAAATAATTTCTAGTCAAGTGTCATATATAGGTTAATCATCATTTAACCCTTTCCCACATACAGCAAATCTGCAGTTACAGATGACTTTGAAAATATTTAGGCAAACATATCGAAAATCTCTATAAATGATAGAATTGACAAACAGAGCTTTTGAGTAATTTCTTCTTTTGCCACAATGCTTTCAAAAGTCATCTGCTGCAGATGCTTCCAAATGGTCTATAAGTGGAAAAGGTTCAATATCTTGTAATCATTTCAACAAGGAATTCTTAATATGCTATCAGGCTAAGCGCCATTTTCATTATTGTTTAACCCTTTCCCTCATATAGACGCTTTCTGACGCCGCTGCAGCAGACAGCTTTTTGAAAACATAGTGACAAAAGAAGAAATTGCTCAAAACGAGCAATTTCTCCTTTTGCCACAATGTTTTCCACTTTTTGTCATAGGTTATCCATTCAATTATAGAGATTTTCTATGTTTTGACAAAATATGTTCAAAGTCGTCTGCTGCAGAATTGTCATATGAGGGAAAGGGTTAAAGCAGACGGCGTTTTGAAAACATAGTGACAAAAGAAGAAATTGCACAGAACGTGCAATTTCTCCCTTTGTCACAATGTTTTCCACTTTTAGTCATAGGTTATCCATCTGACAAAATATGTTCAAAGTCGTCTGCTGCAGAATTGTCGTATGAGGGAAAGGGTTAAGCCTATTCCCTTATACGACAAATGTGCAGCAGACGACTTTGAAAATATCTAGGCAGCAGTATGGAAAATCACTGTATATATAAAAGTATAAATATATTTGAAAACGTGACAAATGGAGTAAGAGCAAATTTTCCTTTTACCACAATGTTTTCAAACGCATCCACAAGTGGGGAGAGGTTAAGTTTTATCACGGTGCCTGAGCTCAGTCTTATCCTTGATTCCTGGGTCAAATCATAATTGGATTTTTTCCGCTGTTTTCAACACTACTTCAGTTATATATCACAGTTACAGAACACTTAAATTCCCGATCCCTGGGTATGCTAACTTAAGTAATAAGTTAAGAAATGTGCCTTGTCTAAGAGCACTCCACTCATGACTGTGGCTAGCATGGGTTAAACCCTGAGATGCCCGGTTTCAAATTCTGAACACTATAACCACTCAGCCTAGGCAGAATCCTTGTTTCCTATTTGAAGAAGTATTATAAGTAACATCAATTACCATTTTGCAATTGATTTTAAATTCTTTGCCCTTTTTGACATGGAGCCACCAGTTTTCATGATGCTGCCAATGATCTGTCACAGCACTGATCATTGTTTGAATGCCACAAGTTGCAAGTTATGTTATGTCACAATGTGACCGCGTCACACGAAAAACTGAGCGTACCTAGTTTTGAAATTCATGTCCGTTTCGATTATTTTTCGGCCTAAGTCTTGTCCAGTCTCCTGAGGTTTTCATGATGACAACTAGATTTCAAAGAGGGAAAATACTGATCAGATTGTGGTATAACCCTTTCCCTCATATACACGCTTTCTGACGCCTCTGCAGCAGACGACTTTTGAAAACATTGTGGCAAAAGAAGAAATTGCTCCTTTGGCCACAATGTTTTCCACTTTTAGTCATTGGTTATCCATTCAATTATAGAGATTTTCAATTTTTAGCTCACCAATGCACGAAGTGCAAGGTGAGCTTTTGTGATCGCTCACCGTCCGTCGTCCGTCGTCGTCGTCATCCGTCCGTTCACATTTTCCTGTAGACGACTTCTCCTACACCAATTAACTAAATTCAAAATAATTTTACAGGAAGATTCCTTGGGTGGATCTCTTTCAAACTTGTTCAAAAAATTCTATTCCATGCAGAACTTTGGCTGCCACGGCAACAAAAAAGGGGAAATTAACCAAAACTTAAAAAATCTTCTTGTCTGAAAGTAGAAGGTCCATGCCTTTGATATTTGGTACGTAGCATCATCTAGTAAACTTCTACCAAGATTGTTCAAATTATAGCCCTGGGGTCAAAAATGACCCCTCCCCGGGGGTCACTTGTTTAACATAGACTCATATAGGGGAAAAACTTTAAAAATCTTCTTGTCTAAAAGTAGAAGGCCCATGCCTTTGATATTTGGTATGTAGCATCATCTAGTGAACCTCTACCAAGATTGTTCAAATTATAGCCCTGGGGTCAAAAACGACCCCTCCCTAGGGGTCACTTGTTTAACATAGACTCATATAGGGGAAAAACTTTAAAAATCTTCTTGTCTAAAAGTAAAAGGCCCATGCCTTTGATATTTGGTTCGTAGCATCATCTAGTGAACCTCTACCAAGATTGTTCAAATTATAGCCCTGGAGTCAGAAATGACCCCTCCCCGGGGGTCACTTGTTTTACATAGACTCATATAGGGGAAAAACTTTAAAAATCTTTTTGTCTAAAAGTAGAGGGCCCAGGCCTTTGATATTGGGTATGTAGCATCATCTAGTGGACCTTTACCAAGATTGTTCAAATTATAGCCCTGGGGTCAACATGACCCCTCCCCTGAGGTCTATTGTTTTGCATAGACTCATATAGAGAAAAAACTTAAAAAATTTCTTGTCTAAAATTAGAGGCCCCAGGCCTTTGATATTTGGTATGTAGCATCATCTAGTGGACCTTTACCAAGATTGTTCAAATTATAGCCCTGGGGTCAAAAATGAATAAATTTATTTATTGAACCCTATAATTCTTTGTTGTTGGGTCTCATTTGAGATGACTTCTTTGAGTACCCAACATTTAGTGTCCCGGTTGGGAGCGGAATAGTGTGGGGACAGGACATGTTTAAATCGCCCCCTTTTATCTAGCATTTGAAATAAACTGGTTTGCAAAATATTGGCATGCGAACTGGCAGTTGTTCAACCAGTCTATAAGTATCGAAGAGTAAGGGCAAAAAAAACCCACTAAAATACTTAAGCCCTTTACCATAATATGCAACATATTTGAAATGTTGGCAGAAAATGACTTTTGAAAACAATGTGGCAAAATAACAACTCATTTCAAAAAGTACACTTTCATTTATAGAAAGGTTTTATATATTTATGCCCCCTTCAAAGAAGAGGGATATATTGCTTTGCACATGTCGGTCGGTATATCGGTCGGAATGTTGGAGTGATAACTCAACAATGCATGGACCTATGTTCCTTAAACTTGACTTGGAGGTTTGGCCTAACAGGTAGATGAACCCTATTGATTTTGATGTCATGGGGGTCAAAGGTCAAGGTCACAGTGACCTTGAACACAAAAGCTTGTCTATGTGATAACTCAACATTGCCTGCACCCATGGCCCTCAAACCTGACATGGAGGCTGGAGGTGACCAGTAGATGACCCCTATTGATTTTGAGGTAACAGCATTGCCTGCACCCAAGGCCTCTAAACTTGACATGGAGCCTAGAAGTGACCAGAAGATGAACTCTATTGCTTATGAGGTCATCAGGTCAAAGGTCAAGGTCACTGAACTTGAAAGCGAAATCTTGTCCGAGTGATAATGTTTACAAACATCTCTAGTTTACCTAGATTTTTTATAAGTCGTCTGCTGAAAATTTAATTTAACCCTTTTCCCACATATAGAAGCTTTATAAAAAAACCTACAGCAGGCAGCATTTGAAAGCAATGTGTCAAAAGGAGAAATTTTTTATCATGAATCAATCAACCCTTTTTGACAAAAAAGTCAGGGTATTGTGATACCCCCTGGCATCATCGTAGTCTGCTGCGTCGTCACAAAACTTTTAACCTTACTTCATAACTAAAGAAATGTTCAACATTTTCCGATGAAACTTGGTACAAAAAATACACATGTCTATGCCAAGTCACATTACTCTGGCTTTAATAACTATTCAGTAATCCCATATTTTCTACTTCGATAAAAGCAGACAAGCATTGACATTCACTTGCATCACATTTGTTAAAGTATGTTCTGAAAAAAGAAGAAAGATCTCATTATTGAAGTCGTTTGCAGCAATTCTCTTGTAAAAGGGAAAGGGTAATGGTTGGTTTATGTAGAACATGGCTCATTTTATTCTTTATATTGCAGAGGTGGTGAATTGTTATCTGTAAATGCTGATGGTAACATGCCGTATGATATATGTGAAGATGAAGTATGCCTAGATTATATAGAAACAGAAATGGCAAAGAGAGGTAAGCAATTTGTATGATATGTGTGAAGACAATGTATGTTTTGATTATATAGAAGCACTCACAGTAATGGCAAAGAGAAGTATGCAGTTTGTATGTCATATTTGTTGTCAAATTGTGCGAAGATTATATAGAAGCAGAAATGACAATAGAGAGGTAAGAAGTTTGTATAACATATGTGAAGTCAAATTGTGCCTACATTATATAGAAACTGAAATGGCAAAAAGAGGTATGCAGTTTGTATGGTATATGTGAAGTCAAATTGAATCTATTTTATACATAGAAACAGAAATGGCAAAGAGAGGTAGGCAGTTTGTATGGTATATGTGAAGTCAAATTTTGCCTAGATTATGTAGAAACAGAAATGGCAAAAGAGTGGTAGGCAGTTCATAAAACAAAGGTGAAGTCAAATTTTGCCTAGGTTATATAGAAACAGAAATGACAAAGAGAGGTAGGCAGTTTGTAAAACATAGGTGAAAGAAATGACAAAGAGAGGTAGGCAGTTTGTAAAACATAGGTGAAGTCAAATTTTGCCCAGATTATATAGAAACAGAAATTGCAAATAGTGACAAGTATTTTGTATGGTATATGAGAAGTGAAAATCAAATTTTCATTTTCATTTCATATGCATATCATATGGTTTTGATATAATGAAAAACATAGAAGAAAAAAAAAATCCAAGGATTAAAAGAGTGCCACTCATAGGATTCGAACCTATGACATTAACATTGACGCGCATTGGATGTATCCATTAGACAACCCTTTGTACAGCTTTATCATAATATTTATACATTTATTGATGTTTTTTTTTATGGAAAGGGAAGTAACTTTGCATGAAAGGCAACTTCATAGTTGTAATGATATTATATTGTAAACAAATCACTGTTTTTTCGATTATTTTGGGATAAAAAAAGTGATTTTAAAGAAAGAATCGATGAATGGCGGCCATTTTGTCGACTATTGACTTCAAACTGACCCACTATAGAAATTTAGGGGGTCATCACGTGACTGCTCTTGTCCAATGAAATCGTTAGCTTCCAGTGGGAGGTGAAATAATGCTCATCATGAGCAATTTCGCCTTTGGCCACAATGTTTTCAAAAGTCGTCTGCCTTTATTCCTTCAAAATGCATCTGTAGGTTGGAAAGGGTTAAGTTAACTTTTTCTCCCACTGTAATGATCTTAAATGCAGGAAAAACCAATATTGCCAACTTAAGAGTTTCACATTTAATTTCCCATGCCTATTTGACTTCATGTTTTTTCGTGTGCAGGGGATTTCTGTAATGGATAAGTCTTTTTTTGTCGGCCAATATTGTTTTGGTGAGCAGGGGAAATCTGTAATGGATAAGTTAAAGTTTAAACTTTGTTTTTACATTTACTGTGAAACAAGCTTTACGCTTATCTTAGTCATGCTCGATGTCTGCTACCGGGAGACATAACCAGTACTCACGCCATTTGTGTGGAAAAAAACCCAAAGGCAGAACCCGCTCATCACAGGATTCAAACCAGGGACCTGTGGTACTTCAGGCCGACCCTCTACCCCTACACCACTATCTTCCAGAAATGGATATGTCTCAATAAATACCAAAATTGGGTCACCTTCAATTTCACCTGCAATCAAGACAACTTTTAAAAAAACATTTGCGACAAAAGATGATACTGCTAAAAACGAGCAATTTCTTTTTTTCAACTTTTGTTGATTGTTAGATGTTCATTTATAGAGTTTCCATATTCTACCTACTTGTTTTCAATGTTGTCTGCTGCAGATGTGTTGGATTGTGGGAAATTGTTACACTAATGCTATTCTTTATCTCCATGTTGGCATTTGTATAACTGTCTGGTTCAATGTTTACCCCTTTCCCTCATATAGACGCTTTCTGATGCCTCTGCAGCAGACAGCTTTTTGAAAACATAGTGACATAAGAAGAAATTGCTCAAAACAAGTAATTTCTCCTTTTGCCACAATGTTTCCCACTTTCAGTCATAGGTTAACCATTCAATTATAGAGATTTTCCATTTCTTCACGAAATATGTTCAAAGTTGTCTGCTGCAGAATTGTCGTATGAGGGAAAGGGATATCAGAATTGATATTGTCAGAATGGTGTGCTTTTCTAAGGAAAGATCTTGAAAGTATATTTTCGATACAGAACTGTGGACAAATAATAAATTGCCTCCATGGGGGGAAGGAACTGTTGAAGATGTCCACGTTTTCCCTGACAAAGTACTGAGTGCCATGACTTTATACTATAAATTTTCGGTGCTATGGAATCAGGGTGTATGAAAAATTTCCATTAATTACTTCTCAAAAATATTCTATGTATGTAAGTCCTGAAAAGTCATTTTGATATAGAACAACAATAAATTGCCTCCATGAGGACATAGACATTTTTGAAGATGTTCATGTTTTCCCTGACAAGAATTGAGTGCATGATGATGACTTAACCCTTTCCCTCATACGACAATTCTGCAGCAGACGACTTTGAACGTATTTTGTCAAAACATAGAACATCTCTATAATTGAATGGATGCGACCTATGACAAAAAGTGGAAAAACATTGTGGCAAAAGGAGAAATTGCACGTTTTGTGCAATTTCTTCTTTTGTCACTATGTTTTTCAAAAATCCGTCTGCTTTAGAGGCATCAGAAAGCGTCTATATGAGGGAAAGGGTTAATACTATAAATTTTCAGTGCTATTTGGATTCAGGGTAATTGTGAACTGAATTTCTGTTAATTACTTCTCAATAATATCCCATAGTATTTGGACTGATAAGTCGTGTCCTTAAATAATTGTCCAAATAAGTACCAACAAGTTACGCTTTTGTAGAAAAATAAGTGACCGTTAAGTAGGAAAAAGATAGATTTCCTCTGTTTACCTCTAGCCCTGCGGTAATGCAATTTTCTCTTATTTAGAGAAAGCCATGTGTTCATTTTGTCCTCAAATTCCTTTCTTCGTGTGACGAGGATGACAAATGGCAAAATCGTCGTCCAAATTGATGACATGAAAACACATTCTTTTTAGATTTTCTCTCTGATAAAATACTTCCTGATTTCTTGTATAACCCTTTTCCTCATACGACAATTCTGCGGCAGACGACTTTGAACACTTTTTTGTCAAAAAATAGAAAATCTCTATAATTAAATGGAAAACCTATGACTAAAAGTGGAAAACATTGTGACAAAAGGAGAAATTGCTCGTTTTGAGCAATTTCTTCTTTTGTCACTGTTTTCAAAACGCCGTCTGCTGAAGAGGCGTCAGAAGGCGTCTATATGAGGGAAAGGGATAGACAATATTTGGTGCTGTTACAGAATTGGCAGCTTATTCTGCAGATAGGGAGATGCATGTTTGTTTTTTTTAATAACATGATATATATTATAATGAGTGTGTTTGCCTCATTTAAAAATAGTCATTATAAGTTTAACCCATTCCCTCATACAACAAATCTGTAGCAGATGACTTTAAACACATATAGGCAAACATTTGGTAAAATTCTGTTAGTTTAAGATTATAAATTATTGCGGCAACAGAATATATTGCTCATCATAAGCAGGTTATCCTTTTGCCACAATGTTTTCCAAAAATTGTCTGCTGCAGATCTGTCAGAATAGATTTGTAAAATGGTGGTAAAGGATTAACTATGCTAACCGCTCTGACACAACCAATTTTTTGATTTTTTTTGTAATAAAAGCACAAATCATTAATTCTAAAGGTCTCCCTTGGGACCCTATTATATCAGAGGAAAGTTTTAATCCTTGGAAAAATTCGAATTCACTTTCAACTTATAACAATTATACAAACTGAGACACCTTTAGACAATAATTGTTCTATCATTTTAAGGGGGTTTCCATATTTTTTTGATAAAAGTTTTCAAAGTCATTTGCTGCAGAGTTGCTGTATGTGGGAAAGGGTCAAGTGAGGCCATGTTGAAGTGGTAACAAGATCAAGAATTGAATGACCTGGCTCGTGTTTTCGTAGAAAAGTTCCCAGATTGAGGGGCTTTTCTGTGATCTGTGGCGTATAATCTTAGATGCCTTATAAATGTAATCACGCCGAGACGAAAATATTGCATGGCTAGGGAATAAATTTGGCTTGAATATCAAGTCTTACTTCTTACACCTCTTTTCTGATGTCACATAAGTAATTCTTAAAATAACAGGCATGACTCATTCTATGAACAATGGAGCCTAACTGTTTGATTGATTTGAAATTATTTCTTTTTGTGTTTGATTATTGTGATGGTTTAATTGTTTGTTTTATTCAACATTATTTCAGTTATATTACGGCGACAGTTCATTTATTTATGAAACCTGGGTAATCAAACCAGTACTAGGCTAGGAAATGTGCATTGTCACTCCGTCATGACCTCTGTGAGCGGGGACGTTATGACGGTGTCTGTTTTGCAATCTTTGTTAAGTTTTGGTCCCCTTAAATTCTACTAACTGATACCATCGTAAGTGGGGACGTTGTGATGGTGCCTGTCATGCAAATTTTGTTCAATTTTTGTGTTTAGGTCCCCTTAAGTTATAAAAGCTTTGAAACGTGGGAAACCTATTCAACATCCTAAGACAACAGTTTCTGTACCCTGCAAGGGTTATAATTCTTACTGCCCATTTTTGTTTGCTTGAATTATGGCCCTTTTTCAAGTTAGAATATTAGTTTAGTTTGATGTTTATTTCCCCTTTACTATACAAAACTTGAAACACTTATACATACATCATCGTCATAAGGCGACTGAGTGAAATAGAGATTATTCAACTTAATTTTTGAAAGATAAGAATATAATTCACGAGCCGTCTCGTAAATGGGAGTGACGTCACGAGTGGCTCCTCCCATTCACAAGACGTCGAGTGAATTATATTATAATCTTTGAAAAAATGAGTTGAGTAATCTGTTTATTACATTTCATTGTTATTTGTTGTAATACATTAAATTTTTAAATACGTGTCTTCAACCATAGTTTATATTTACTGTGGAATATTGTTTGTCGTTTGACCTACTTTGCGCATTATTTTCGGATGAGGCGTGGCCATGGAAAAAAAGGAGGTGCACGCATCCGCAATTGTGTAGTAGATTATAACACTGGTGTGTAATAACAATAAATCAACGATTATGAATTTTCTTTCACCGAGATATCCTTATCTTTGATGGATAGAAATGTAATAAAGGGCAATAACTCTATTATAACCTGTGCTTGATTTATGGCGCTTTTTCTACTTAGAATTTTCGTTAAGTTTTAAGTTCAGGTTACTTTCTCCGAAGCTACAATTGTATAATCTATGACTTGGAACAGATATTCATCATCATGAGACATGCTGCATTATAATGGAACATTTTATAACAAGTGGCCACAACGGGATGATATACTGCCATTTGGGAAATTAATGAAATCAAGACAGGTGATGACATGGCTTCTGCTTGCGAGGGTCTTGTTTTAAATTGATTTGCTTGGGAAGATTGTTGTGAGAATACCAGGAAATGCATGAGTAGGTGAACTGGCCACCGTGATATAACTGAGAAATTGTTTAAAACGGCGTTAAATCCCAATCAATCAAATCAAATTTAAATTGATGTTTTACAATAATAGTATACAGTAGCTTGCATCTGATCTGTGTTTCCTTTTTTCTGACTCTTGTAGGTGTTACTCAGGATGAGATCGATGACAAACGTTTAGAAACAGAAAAACTGATGTTAACAGACCTCAAGAAATTAGCCGCAGAAAAAC
Source organism: Serripes groenlandicus (assembly GCA_031761405.1). Taxonomy (NCBI): domain Eukaryota; kingdom Metazoa; phylum Mollusca; class Bivalvia; order Cardiida; family Cardiidae; genus Serripes; species Serripes groenlandicus. The sequence continues at coordinate 18,876,041 of JASEVX010000010.1, forward strand.
GCAACTTAGAATATAGGGATGAACACAGGGCTACTCCGGTAAGTCAGTTATTACATTTAATCCTTTCCCTCATATAGACGCTTTCTGCCACCTCTGTAGCAGACGGCTTTTTGAAAACATAGTGCAGATGTGTTGTATTGTGGGAAATTGTTACACTAATGCTATTCTTTATCTCCATGTTGGCATTTGTGTAACAGTCTGGTTCAATGTTTACCGCTTTCCCTCATATAGACGTTTTCTGACGCCTCTGCAGCAGACTGCTTTTTGAAAACATAGTGACAAAAGAAGAAACGAGCAATTTCTCCTTTTGTCACAATGTTTTAGTCTTAGGTTATCCATTCAATTATAGAGATTTTCAATTTTTTTGACAAAATATGTTCAAAGTCGTCTGCTGCAGAATTGTCGTATCAGGAAAAGGGGTTAATCCCATCCCAGGAGTAGATGCATATTGATGCATCTGCAGCAGACAACCTTTGTAAACTTTGTGGCGAAACAAAGAATTGCTGATGATGATCAATTTTCTCTTTTGCCATGTTTCATTTAACGCTTTCCCACATACAACAGATATGCAGCAGACGTCTTTGAAATAATCTAGATAAATGTATGGAAATCTCTATAAATAAAAGAACAAGTACTGAATGAAGTTGTAAACATTGTGGGAAAAAGGAGAAATTGTTCATTTGGAGCAATTTTGTCTTTTGCCAAAATGTTTTCAAAAGTCGTCTGCAGCAGAGGCGTCAGTAAGCATCAATATGTGGGAAAAGGGTAAATCCTTGTCCAGAAGCAGACGTAGTTTGATGCATCTGCAGCAGACAACCTTTGTAAACTTCATGGCGAAACAAAAAATTGCTGATGATAACCAATTTTCTTGTTTTAAGTTCTGTTGAAAGATTATACTTTACCTATAATGTTTTTACTCCAAAAATATAGCAGATAAATTTTGAAACTATTGTGGAAAAAGAAGGAATTTTCTCTCAACCCGCAATGGTTTCCAATTTTCAAGAAGTCGCAAATCTATTCTTGAAACATTTATATATCATTCTTCTCTACAAATATCATATCAGGAGCATTTTCATATTGTCCTACTACACCGAGTGCTCTGTGAATGCTAGACACAAGATATAATTTGATTGGCTAACACACTAACTGCTCTGTGAGTGCTAGACACAAGATATAATTTGATTGGCTAACACACTAAGTGCTCTGTGAGTGCTAGTCACAAGCTGTAATTTTATTGAACTAACACAAAATAGTGAATGGTGTCTGTTTGGACAAGCTGAATATGCTCCCAGGTAAGTCATAATCTCAAAAGTGTGTGTTTGAGTATATTAAATCATTGATGATATATTCCTTAACCCTTTCCCACTTTCAGACGTTTTCTGACACCTCTGTAGCAGACTATATCTTTAAAGATTTTTGGCAAAAGGAGCAATTTAGCCTTTTGTCACAATGTTTTCAACTTAATTCTATAATATTATTTATACTTTCATTTATAGAGATTGTCAGTATTTTTTGCTGAGATATTTTCAAAGTCATCTGCTGTAGATTTCTTGTATGTGGGACAGGGTTAAGTTTAGCGACTGATTCCAGTCTAGGTTCAACATTAGCAATGTTGTCCACTGTCCTGAAGACACCCTAGTAAAATTGGAACCGACACAAAAAGTTCTAAATCCTGGTTGACAACTAGGACACTTTAATTATCTTATCTGATAAATCACAAACATGGGAGAAAAACTGGATTTTAAGGAAATCTGTAGGTCAAACCCTGATAGCTCAGTCAGTAATGACAAAGGCTTTCAATCCAGAGCTTATGAGTTTGAATCTCGGCTTGGCAGGCTATTGTTTGCTTCTAATGATTTTTGAAAGTCATTGTGAATATTGTCTTCCGTGGCTGCCTTCCTTGGTGCTCAGGGTTGCGGGGTTAGCATATTACGACTGACTGGCTGGTGTCAGGATAAATGGACCAGTGGTACTTGTAATTTACCCAGAAAACGCCGTGATATAACAGAAAATTTGTTGAAAGCTGCGTTAAACACTAACCAATCAATCAATCCATTGTCTTCCGTCCAATGGGCCAGAGATAGTCTATGTTGGAAGGTTAACCCTTTCCCTCATAAAGACGCTTTCTGACGCATCTGCAGCAGACAGCTTTTTGAAAACATAGTTACAAAAGAAGAAATTGCTCAAAACGAGCAATTTCTCCTTTAGCCACAATGTTTTCCACTTTTAGTCATAGGTTATCCATTCAGTTATAGAGATTTTCCTTTTTTTGACAAAATATGTTCAAAGTTGTCTGCTGCAGAATTGTCATATGAGGGAAAGGGTTAACAGTTGCCTTAGGAAGAATAGGATGCTGGTGTGATAAATACTGGAAATACATGGTTTGGTGAACTGACTGCCCCGATATAGATAAAAAAAATGTTGAAGACAGCGTTAAACCACAGCTAATCACTTAGAAGCTGATGACTCTTGGGGACACAAATTGTAACTTTTTCCCACATACAGAAAATCTGCAGCAGATGTCTCTGAAAACATCTTGGCAAATTGTTGGAAAATCTCGGTAGGGGAAAGTGTAATCACTAAAAAGAGTAGAAAACTTTGTGGCAAAAGGAGAAATTATTCATTGTGAGCATTTTACTTCTTTTGTCACAGCATTTACAAAAGTTGTCTGCTGCAGGAGAGGGATAAGCAGCAGCTATTGTATAACACTGTGATAAGTGAAGTCATTTACACAAAAAAATCCACAAAATCCATATCAATATACTGGACTGATGTCTAATGCATACTAAATTCTAGATTTTGTCCTTTTTAGTCTATAACTTGATCTTGCTATTATTCATTATTCCTTTCCAACATTCAACTAATCTGCAGCAGACAACTTTGAAAACTTTTAGGATTATGGAAAATCTCTATCAATGAAAGTTCAATTATTGAATAGAATTGAAAACATTGTTGCATAAAAATAAATCGCTGGTTTTTAGCAATTTTTCTAGCCCAATAGTTGAGTCGATAGTTACTCGGACTGTCAATCCAGGTGTTAATTGTGAGTTTGGACCCAAGCTTGGTCAACACTCTTTCCGACATTTGACAAAAGTCATTGTGACAAGTGTCATTCGTCTTCCACCAATGGGCTAACAGTCTATGTGCAAAACCAGCCATTTCTCTGGAAATTCTGGTGTGTGGAGTACTGGTTATGGTACAGCTAGGAAACACATGAGTAGGTGAACTGGCTACAGTGATATGACTGAATAATTGTTAAAAAAATCTTTAAACTCCAGTCAATCAATCCTATTTCCAAATGTTTTCAAGTTATGTGTTTTGCTTAAGTATAAAAAATGTTTTAAAAGGAAATGTTTTATTTAGGGAACACTTTCTATCCTTAACCCTTTCCCACATACAAGAAATCAGCAGCAGACAACTTTGAACATATAATGTAAAAAAATGGAAAATCTCTATAATAATTAATTGATTGGATAAACAATGTCTAAAAGTGGAAAACATTGTGGCAAAAGGAGAAATTGCTCATCATGGGCAATTTCTTCTTTTGTCACAATGTTTTCGAAATTCTTCCGCTTCAGAAACCGTCTGTTTGAGGGAAAGGGTTAAGTGTTGTCTAGCGAGAGACTGCAGTTTGATATCCATTCAGGTCATACCAGATGGTAGTCATTGCTTCCGGCATTGGCTGTCAGGGTTGCAGGGAAAGCATTACAACTGATATGTCACTGTGAGGAATAAACTTGCCAGCAATACTGATAGATTACCAATTTGGGTGCTAGGAGGTTGTGGGTTCAATTCCTCTGCCAAGTCATACCAAAGACTTTAAAAATGGCTGCCCTCCTGTGTGCTCAGGATTGTGGAGTTAGCTCAAAGACTGACTGGCTGGTGTCAGGATAAATGGACCAGTAGTACTGTACTGGTAACTTCCCAACAAAACGCCGTCGTATAACTGAAATACTGTTGAAAATATTGTACAAGATGACCATTCCAAACTCACATCATTGTCAAATGTATAAAAACCCAAGTTCTAGATAAGGTGCATTTCGCATGTTCTAAAATCCTTATTTTAACCTATAACCCTATGTTGTGGGTACTCAAAAGAATCGTCTCATTGAGACGATTATTTATGAGTACCCACAACATACAGTTTTGTTGGTAAATGAGAGAGATATTGTGGGGAAAATACCAGTTTACTCCTCCTTTATCTAGACCTCTGTTAAGTTGTTAACCCTTTCCCTCATACAACAATTCTGCAGCAGACGACTGAACATATTTTGTCAAAAAATTGAAAATCTCCATAATTAGATGGATAACCTATGACAAAAAGTGGAAAACATTGTGGCAAAAGAAGAAATAGCACGTTTTGTGCAATTTCTTCTTTTGTCACTATGTTTTCAAAATGCCGTCTTCAGCAGAAGCGTCAGAAAGCGTCTATATGAGGGAAAGGGTTAAATAATGAAAGCTTTGGAAGTTTCAAGCTGCTGGATTGAGATAATCATTAATTTTCATGGGACGTCATGTTGTCATTTACAGCCAGGAAACGTGAAGTCATGCCATTCAAATAGGGGCCTAATATAATTCTAACCCTTCTGAACATACAACAAATCTGCGGAAAACAAATTTGAAAAAACATTGTGGGAAATTATTAGAGAAGGATTAAAACATTTTGGCAAATGGAAAAAATTTATTAGGTAATTACTCCAAATAACTAATTACTTTATCAACTATATTTTCAAAGGTCTGCAGCAGTCTCTGTCAAATTGATCGCTTTATGCAGAACGGTTGTTACTACATATTGTAACAAGATGTAGTTACAATGGTTTAACATGAAGCCCATGCAATGCTTCTGCATGTTGGAAAGGGTTAATGAAATAACTAACTGGCTCAGACATGCTATGCATGAAATTATTCCATTGCATACAGTTAGTTGTACTGTGGTCACAGATGCACATTTCTTCGTAAAGCTCACTCTATGACCACATTTTTTGTGTTTGAAGTGATTGGTCTGAATCTACGAAAATAAAAAGATCCATCAGGTTGGTGAAAAAAAATAGAAATCATTACATAAAAAGGAGACATTAAGAAAGACATAGTAGGAAAAGCAAGAAGAAACTGGATTTTGGGGCGCTATCCAGAGTTCTCACATTTTTAGTACAACTGTATACATGTATAAGGTTTGAGTAAATTGATCTTTTTCCTACAATACTTATCCTATTATGAGCCAGTTGCTTGGGAAGTTTGTTGTGTGGAGTACTGGTGTGAGAAAACCAGGAAATGCATAAGTAGGTGAACTGGCCGCCGTGATATAACTGAGAAATTGTTAAAAATCAATCAATCAATCCTTTTATGAAAGTGAACCCCATGTTGTGGGTATTTAAATATATTGTCTTAGTGAGATAATTATTTTTAAGTACCCACAATATAGGGTTTGAGTGTAGAATAAGGGTTTTGAAAGATAAAATATTCACTTCATCTATAGCTTTGTTTGTGGCAGGGTTGCTGCGACTGACTTGGGATGTCGACATGGACTTATTAAGTTCACTTTTTGCTTGTGTTTACTGATGTGTTTTAGATTGAATGTCTGGCATTATGCATTACAGATAAGAGATGAATTTTACATGCATTTTGATGAAAAGATTTTCTGCTCTGTTTCGTTTTACATCATCATCAACTGAAATTCAAATGCAAATCAGATAAACATCTTCTCTTGTACTTGTATTTTTTGTCTGGAAAATATGTAATAAAATATGTTTTTGAATAAAATATGAATTATTATTTGAAATGGAAACTATTACTCTTTTTCCCAGAGCAGTCCACTGCAGTGGTGTCAAAAGTCGTCATAATCAGAGAAAGGGTTAAAGGCTAATTGGTAGTCTGCAGCAGATAACTGCTTTTCAGTCTGGTAGGTTTGATTGGTGACAAAAAACGTTTATCTGACTTCCATTTTGATAACACTAAATAAGAATTTATTCATGACGGTGCACAGGGCAAGTCTGAATCGGGCAAATTCAGTGCCAAGTCCTGCAAAAATGACACAGCCTAGCTAGGAAGTAAATCTCAATTTCGTAGAGTGCAAGCCTGATCGAAGCAGAAAAATTCAGTACCAAGGCCTTTAAAAATGTCATGGCCTAGCTAGGAAGTACATCACAGTTTTACAGAAGGCAAGCCTGAATAAGGAAAATTCAGTACCAAGTCCTTCAAAAAAGCCTGAATAAGGAAAATTCAGTACCAAGTCCTTCAAAAATGACACGGCCTAGCTAGGAAGTACATCACAGATTTACAGAGGGCAAGCCTGAATAAGGAAAATTCAGTACCAAATCCTGCATAAAATGTTATGGCCAAGCAAGAAAGTACCTCACAGTTTATCAGAGGGTTAGCCTAAGTGCATCTCAGTTTTGCAGAGGGCAAGCTTAATTGCATCACAGTTTTGCAGAGGGCAAGTCTGAATCAGGAAAATTCAGTACCAAGTCAGGCAAAATTGTTTTGGCCAAGCAAGCCTGTGCATCATGACAGTTTTGCATCGGGCATTTTTGAGTTGTAAACATTCAAGTCGGAATTTCGGGGGAATCATTGCCAAGACAGACCAAAAAGGTCATGGCAAACCAAACTAGTGCATTGTCACAGAACTGCATTGGGCAATCCTGCATCAATTTAGTTGCCTGCTGCAAGATTGTTGTATTTTGGAAAGGGTTGTTTTAACCCTTTCCCTCATATAGACGCTTTCTGACGCCTCTGCAGCAGACGGCTTTTTGAAAACATAGTGACTAAAGAAAAAATTGCACAAAACATGTCAATTTGACAAAATATGTTCAAAGTCGTCTCCTGCAGAATTGTTGTATGAGGGAAAGGGTTAATAGAATTGAAAACATTGTTATGAGCTGTTTCTGCCTTTGCCACAAATTTTTAATTATTTTCAGCTGCAGATGCATCAGAATGCGTCTTCTGCAAGTTGAAAAGGGTTAAAGTCACTTATAAGAAATAATTGATTTAATATTCATTTCTGAAAAATATGTCTACTACACATGTCTGCTTCACATTGCCTTCATGTCTTTGAAGTTTCTGTTATCATTTTTACTTTCTATTTAACCCTTTCCCTCATACGAAAATCTGCAGCAGACGACTTTGAACATATTTCATAAAAAAATAGAATATCTCTACAATTGAATGGATAACCTATGATTAAAAGTGGAAAACATTGTGGCAAAAGGAGAAATTGCTCGTTTTGAGCAATTTCTTCTTTTGTCACTGTTTTCAAAAAGCCGTCTGCTGCAAAGGCGTAAGAAAGCATCTATTTGACAGCCATTTAAATACTGATGGTTTCCAATATATTCCCTTTTGATAGATACAAAATACTTCTTCCCTTCAAGAACCCAAAATTTAGAATTGCTAAGGCAATGGTGAATTCCACCAATAAATGAAATGTCAGCAGCAAGCGTGAGCTTACCGTTTTTATGATGAGGTCAGTTGGCGATTTGTGAAGTGATATACTCTTGTCGAGAAGTGAATGAATTCAATGCATATTAAACAGATATTTATGAATGATGACATCCCATTGGTTTAGACTAGATTAGTTACGTGAATTGCCGAGATGAAGAGGTAATAAGCTGGCCTGCAACACGCAAGAAAGTGTCTCGACCTTCTAAACCACATATAAACCGTTTCTTAACCCTTTCCCTCATACGACAATTCTGCAGCAGACGACTTTGAACGCATTTTGTCAAAACATAGAAAATCTCCATAATTGAATGGATAACCTATGACCTAAATTGGAAAACATTGTGGCAAAAGGAGAAATTGCACGTTTTGTGCAATTTCTCCTTTTGTCACTATGTTTTCAAAACGCCGTCTGCTACAGAGGCATCAGAAAGCGTCTATATGAGGGAAAAGGTTAAACATTTTCAGTAAGCTTAAACATTTGTAAACATTGTTGAAAAAAGTAAAATTTCATCTTTCAATGTTGTCTTCTTTCTCTTATATAAATCTGGATCCTATATTTCATTTCTCGTGTTTCATCAATATAAAATCTCTATAATTGAATGGATAACCAAGCTATGACTAAAAGTGGAAAACATTGTGGCAAAAAGGAGAAATTGCTTGTCTTGAGCAATTTTGTCAATATGTTTTTTAAAAGCCGTCTAATGCAGAGGCGTCAGAAAGCGTCTATATCATCTGTCCTGGCCAACCTGATATGACCTCAGCTGTTGAAGGTGGCGTAATAAAACCAAAATTACTCCTTTCACACATACAACAAAACACCCGCAAAATTTTGGATGAATATCTTTAAATGAAAGTAAAATTATTGATCAGAATTGAAAGTGTTGTAGCAAATATAGAAATTGCTTACCATTAGCAATGTCCCCATATTCCACAATGATTTAAAAAGTTATCTGCTGCAGAGATGTCAGAAAACGTCTAATGATTTATTCCCTCATACAACAATTCTGCAGCAGATGACTTTGAACATATCTTGTCAAAAAATAGAAAATCTCTATAATTATATGGATAGTGGAAAACATTGTGGCAAAAGGAGAAATTGCTTGTTTTGAGCAATTTCTTCTTTTGTCGCTATGTTTTCAAAAAGCCGTTTGCTGCAGAGGCGTCAGAAAGCGTCTATATGAGGGAAAGGATTTTATAAAAAGAAAATTTCATATTCTGTTGGGAAAAGGAACAAGTTCTCTTTGGGCATGACTGGCCAATAAGTCAATGACCGGAATTCATTATCTAGGAATTCTTTCCTGTATTTAGGACACTTGTTACCACAATTATTCAAAGAAATGATTTGTCAAGTGTGACAGATGATAAAAAGAAAAAATTCATGGTCATTGCGCAAAGTATTGCATGAACATTGATATTAGCTTGGATCTTGTGTTATAGCACTCTTCTCTGTTGAACAGGCAAATTCTATTAACCCTTTCCCTCATATAAACGCTTTCTGACACCTCTGCAGCAGACGGCTTTTTGAAAACATAGTGACAAAGGAAGAAATTACTCAAAACAAGCAATTTCTCCTTTGGCCACAATGTTTTCCACTTTTAGTCATAGGTTATCCATTCAATTATAGAGATTTTCTATAATTTGACAAAATATGTTCAAAGTCGTCTGCTGCAAAATTGTCGTATGAGGGTTAAGGAGTCACTAGATCAGACCCAGGGAAATTAGACAAGTTTTCCTTTTTGGGGTCTAATTCTGGGAGATTCTTTGTGTACTCCGGGGGTACCGGGATGTAAAATCCGGTCAATGTCTATTTCCCGGGACCTGGAATCATTCGGCGTGTCAAATTCCCGCCTGTCGGGAATCGTCTTCTGTTTAAAGTCCTGTGTATGTTATCCCTGGCCCAGTCATACCATAGACTTCAAAAGAATAGGTAGTAATGGCTGCCCTCCATGGTGCTCAGGGTTGCATGCATTACGACTGACTAGCTGGTGTCAGGATAAATGGACTAGTAGGACTTGTAACTTACCCAGGAAACGCCCTGATATAACCCTTTCCCTCATGCGACAATTCTGCAGCAGACGACTTCGAAAGTATTTTGTCAAAAAATAGAAAATCTCCATAATTGAATGGATAACCTATGACAAAAAGTGGAAAACATTGTGACAAAAGGAGAAATTGCACGTTTTGTGCAATTTCTTCTTTTGTCACTATGTTTTCAAAAAGCCTTCTGCTGCAGAGGCGTCAGAAAGCGTCTATATGAGGGAAAGGGTTAACTGAACAATTATTGAAAGCAGCGTAAAACACCAAACAATCTATTGGTCATGTACAGTGTAGCACTCAATTTAAGGTTATAGTCTGGTTCAAGGAAGGATGTTAGAAATTACAGCTGTTTCTTGGAATCCGATCATGTTTGTCTGTTGGTCCTGTACAGAACATTACAGTGCTCATTATAAGCAATAACATGCAAACACATCTTTTCTGTTTCTTGGGACTGAAAAACTTGAAATGAATTATCTTCCTTCAGGAGAAATTTGATCAGAATTGTAAATTGGATGAAAAAAATGGGATTTATTTCGTACTACCAGGAACTTTACTGTATGATTAGAGGAACTTGATTGTGTTACTGGTCCCAGGAAAAAGAAATATTGTTCCATTATTTTTACTGTTAATCTGATTCAGAATCTTAACCCTTTCCCACATACAACAAATCTGCAGCAGACGACTTAAAATTGTAATTTTTTAGAAAATCTCAATAAATGAAAGTATTAAGTATTATTGAATAGATTTGAAAACTTTGTGGCAACAGGGCAAATTGCTCGTTTTGAGCAATTTCTTCTTTTGTCACAGTGTTTTAAAAAGGCGTCGGCTGCAGAGGCGTCAGAAAGCGTCTATATGTGGGAAAGGGTTAAAGCCCTGGCAGTCCAAAATGGGGTTTAACCTTTTCGCGCATATAGAGGCTGTCTGAAACCTCAGCTGCTCATGATTGGCAATTGTTCATGATGATTTCCCATCATGTTTTCAACTCTTTTCAATGATTATAGTTTAACTTTTCCCATTTTTGCCTAGTTTTTATGTCAAAGTGGTTTGCTGCAGATTTGTTTAATCTGGGAGTGGATTAAAAACTCCCTTTTCCGATGATGCGGTGGTTTCTATTACAATATAAGTCCTATTTTGGTGGTTTGAACACAGAATTTATTGTCCCCCTTAATGCTATATTTTCTAATATAGTTTTTGTCTAAAGAATATATCCATAAAACCTATACCAAAAGGAAAGCCCATGTTGATTAGTCTCTTGATTATATTTCAGTGACTTTAATATGTCAATTAGTATGAAGATAATTGTTAATTGATATCTATGAGAAAAATTATAAAAAAGATAATTATATAAATTAAGCAAGCCTAAGGTAAGGGCGGTAGAACTCAATGAAGATCTGGGAATATATGTTTTCTGTGTTTCTTATTTTTATCACTTTCCCACATATGGCAAAATGATAGCAGATGATCATGCCTGTTTTATAGTTATTTTTTAGAGATAACAACATTGTGACTAAACAAGAAATTGGTCATAATGGGCAATTTGAACTTTTGCCTTAATGATTTTTTAACAGACTCTAGCAGATGAAAGGATAAAGGAAAGAAAATGGAATTTGTCACTGTTTAAAAATTAAAGAATGAATTCAGAATTGATGTAGTAATTTAATGTCTTGAGTTATGAGTTGATGCTTGTGATAAATAATAAGAATTATTTTACAGAAAGCTTTCAATCCTTTCCATCTATAACCCTTTCCCTCATATAGACAATTTCTTACGGCTCTTTGAAAACATGGCATCAAAAGAAGAAATTGCTCAAAACAAGCAATTTCTCCTTTTGCCAACTGATGTTTTCACCTCTATTCAACTATTGTATTTTCTTTTAACCCTTTCCCTCATATAGACGCTTTCTGATGTCTCTGCAGCAGACAGCTTTTTGAAAACATAGTGACAAAAGAAGAAATTGCACAAAACGTGCAATTTCTCCTTTTGCCACAATGTTTTCCCCTTTTCGTCATAGGTTATCCATTCAATTATGGAGATTTTCTATGTTTTGACAAAATACGTTCAAAGTCGTCTGCTGCAGAATTGTCGTATGAGGGAATGGGTTAAAGGGAGTTCCAAAATGTTTTCAGATATATTTTCAAAGTCATCTGCTGCAGATTTGTTGTATGTGGGTTAATTAAGATTCTATTTGATGCATCTGCAGCAGACTTTTTCTTTTAAAAAAACCATTCTGGGAACAGCAGATATTGCTCATCATGAGCAATTTCTACTCTTGCCACAATGTTTTCAACTCTTTTCATTAACTATTTTTTTTCTTCATCTAAATAGAGTTTCCATCATTCATGCTGCCTAAGTGTTTTTTGCTACAGATGTGTTGTGTTGTCTATGAGAATTGGTTAAGTTGACTACATTAAATTGTTTCTTGTCTGTGTTGTTTGAGGAAGTGTCAGGGAATGACAATTAATCTGTTTCTGCTTACAACATGACTGACATATTTATACAAACAATATATCTTCCAGCTGTATAGTTCACATGCACTATATACTGAAACAGGCATACCATATGTGTACTCTTACAGCAATACGCCCATTTTAGAACTTATGGTTTACATTGTTTGTCGCCTGCCTGTTAGACCGGCCAATCAATTATATGCCCGTCTGTGGAACTGTCTGGCCAAAATCACACTTTGCATTAATTGATCATGATGAATTTTCTCTTTTGTGGATTCGCTACAAACTTGCAATACTAATACCTAGTGGCAAGGACACAGGAATAATGAAAGGAAGATAACTATTGTATGCAAATTTTGGAGTTATCACCCCTTTTAGTCTTTTTCTCATTTATTTTTAGCTCACCTATGCACGAAGTGCAAGGTGAGCTATTGGGATCACATTTTGTCCGGCGTCCGTCCGTCGTGCGTCGTGCGTCGTGCGTCGTCAACATTTGAGCTTGTTAACACTCTACAGGCTACATTTTGCATCCAATCTTCATGAAAGTTTATCAGAACGTTCATCTCCATAAAATCTTGGACAAGTTCGAAACTGGGCCATATGAGGTCAAAAACGAGGTCACTAGGTCAAATTGAAGCGAAATCTTGTTAACACTCTAGAGGCCACATTTTCAACTTGAGCATGTTTAAACTTTATCAGAATGTTTGTCTTAATGATATGTAGGTCAAGTTCGAACATGGGTCACGTCGGGTCAAGAAGTAGGTCACTAGGCCAAATTGAAGGAAAATCTTGTTAACACTCCAGATGCCGCAATTTTTGCTTAAGCAGTTTGAAATTTTGTCAGAATGTTTGTCTTAAAAATATCTAGGTCAAGTTCGAATATGGGTTATGCCGGGTCAAAAACTAGGTCACTAGATCAAATTGAAGGAAAATCTTGTTAACACTTTGGATGCCGCATTTTTTGCTTCAGCAACTTGAAATTTGGTCAGAATGTTTGTCTTAAAGATATCTAGGTCAAGTTCAAATATGGGTCATATTGGGTCAGAAACTAGGTCACTAGGCCAAATTGAGGGAAAATCTTGTTTACTCTGTAGAAGCTGCATATTTTGCTTCAGCAACTTGAAATTTGTTCAGAATGTTGAGCTGAATGATATCTAGGCCAAGTTCGAATATGGGTCATGCCGGGTCAAAAACTAGATCACTAGGCCAAATTGAAGGAAAATCTTGTTAACACTTTGGATGCCTCATTTTTTGCTTCAGCAGCTTGAAATTTTGTCAGAATGTTTGTCTTAAAGATATCTAGGTCAAGTTTAAATATGGGCCATATTGGATTAGAAACTAGGTCACAAGGCCAAATTAAGGGAAAATCTTGTAGAAGCCGCATGTTTTGCTTCAGCGGCTTGAAATTTGTTCAGAATGTTGAGCTGAATGATATTTAGGCCAAGTTCAAATATGGGTCATGCCGGGTCAAAAACTAGGTCACTAGATCAAATTGAAGGAAAATCTTGTGAACACTTTGGATGCCACATTTTTGGCTTCAGCAGCTTGAAATTTGGTCAGAATGTTTGTCTGAATTATATCTAGGTCAAGTTCGAATATGGGTCATATTGGATCAGAAACTAGGTCAATAAAGGAAAATATTGTTCAAACTCCGGAGGCCGCATTTTTACTTTGAGCAAGTTGAAACTTTGTCAGTATGTTGTCTTAATGATATCTAGTCCATGTAGGAATATAGGTCATATCAGGTAAAAAAATATAGATCACTAGGCAAAATGAAGGAAAATATTGTTAACGCTGTGGAGGATGCATTCAGAATAATTGTCTTGATGTGTTTTGCATTGCAGTACATTGTATAATTAAGGTGAGCGATCCAGGGCCATCATGGCCCTCTTGTTCATTTAAATCATCTGCAAATCTAGTTTGTAGACAGCTTGTCACCAGTAAATGTGCAAAAGAACAATAATTCCAACATGAATAATTTAGTAATCCCCACATTACTTTTAGCTCATCCAAGCTTTTGTGATCAATCATCGTCTAGCGTTGGCAATGTTACTGTCTGTTCACATTTTCCGAAAAATGATTTCACAGGAATGTTCCTTATAGAGGTAGTCCTTTTACAAAGTTGTTCAAAGAATTTGTTTCAATTAGGAACTTTGGTAGCTGCGGCATCAGAAAAGGGGAAAATTGCAAAAACTTTAAAAATCTTCCAAAAGTACCAGCCCGATTAGAAAATAGTGCAGCACAAATGTCCCAATCTTTTGGGTAACCCTCTACTTAGATTGTTCTAATTATTCAGATCCATTGAAAAACATGGCCACTAGGGGGGCGCGCTAGTTTTTCCATATACAGTCAAACTTGTGTGTGAGCGGTCACATGCGATCAGCGGTCACCGGTGTTAAACAGTCACTTTAAATCCCTCCCAGCCAATTATACACTTTAAACTGCCTTGTTCAGCGGTCCCCTTTGAAACGCGGCACGCGGCCACACTAATTGGTCGAGATTAACTGTAATCTTATTGTGTTTAACGGTCAATCAACACACGACTTGGATTCGCAAGGTGTTAAAGTATCGGTGTTTAATACATACAGGTGATAAAGCATACTGTGACAATCACATTATCGGATTTTTTCATACGCCTAGGCTGTTTACATGTTAGGTCTAGGGAACCGAAAACAGCCGACGTGTTCCGAATGATAGTTGCATGATTCTTCAACAAGAAGTTGCGATTTTGGTTTCTTTTATGTTTACGATGTCGGGCAAAATTGATAAATTGAAAAATATATTTATGAGCGTTTTCGACCGAAAGACAGTACATTTATATGTTAAAATAAAAGTTAATGTCCACTTTGAAGCCCCAAGTCAATTTATATTCGCATTTCCATTTTAAATCTAAAGATTATCAAGTAAAATGTTGTGTAGGATGTAGACGTAGATTCTGACGCTATTTTTTCCCGGATACGTTATTCGGCGAATTTCAAAGTGAAGTAAAAAAATAAACTAAAGAATAGATAGGATAGCACAATGGAATATTTTATAGAAAAAAGCTACAAATCTTCATAACAATGTTTAAATACAAGTTTATAAAGACAATTTACTATTTGTAATGTCATGACTATTCCTAACAGTTACATGTAATATTATGTGAACTGAAAAAACTTGAACAAATCTGACCAAGTCATAACATTTTTGATCAGCAGCCATCTGTCTTAAGCAGCCAGTTTTATCATGTCCCTTGGGTGGCTGCTGATCGCAAGTTTGACTGTATGTTTATATATAAAGTGAAAAAATTAAAAATAATTTTAATTATCCAAAAGTTTAGGCCAGATTTGAAATTAATATAGAAATTATCCCTTTCGAAGGAACAGACATTGCTTTAAGTATAATGGCAGTGTCACTGGTACAGTACATGTATTTAGAGGTAACAGTCACTACAGTTACTCGGAGATACTGTACTGACCACATGATCTGCATTTGATTTCCAAGAAATAACAAAGATTGTGGCAAAAAGAGTAATTATTGCTTTTTATGAGTGATTTCTCATTTTGCCACTCACAGTGTTTTCAATTTTAATCAATAATTATACTGTCATTTATAGGGATGTTCAACATTGTTGCAGAGTTGCTTGCAATGTCATATGTTGCAAATTTGTTAAATGTTGTAGAGGGGTTAAAAAAAAAAAGCTTCTGACCTATTGCAGACATCGGTTTGTTTGTTTCTAGTTAAAAAGATCTTCCATCTGTATGGCCTGTTTGATTGACATACATAAACTGTGGGAACTAATTGGTCTGTCCGTTCTTTATGACTTCTATTGATTTCGGAGAGTTTGATTGAGGATCAAGTATTTACTGCTGTTTATCATTCTATTTTACTGTTTGTTTTGTCAGGGGATCCTGAGAAACACTTGATATAAGTGTTTTAATCCACCCGCCACTTTTCTCAAATACAACAGAAGACTTTGAAACTATCTTGGCAAAACCATGATTCATCACTTTAAATGAAAGTATGATAATGGATTTGAGTTCAAAATATTGTTTCAAAAGGCGAAATTGCTCATTATATTAATGAGCAATTTCTCCTTTTTGCCACTGATGCCACTGATAATGTTTTCAAAAGAAATCTGCTGCAGAGGTAGGTGTCAAAAAGTTTTTATATGTGGGAAAAGGTTAATCCGCCCCTCCCCCACATACAATAGATCTGGTACATATTATGTTGTAAATCTGTGTAAAGAATTAGTCGCCGGGCAGAAGCCCGCGACTTCTATTTTTAATAGGTTTTCGGAAATGACATGGGATGGGGGATTATTATTAGAAAGAAACGCATTTAGATGTCTTGAACATATTACAATTGTGTTTGTTTAAAAACACTAAGTAAATTGACACATCTAAAATGAAATAAATATTCCGATGTTTTAGGTTTTTTCAGTTTCTTTATTTTGACTCGCATTTATTTTTGTTTGTTTTATTTACGAAGACAAAACAGTCCCTATTAGCTAGACTGGTATACTTTATTTTACACTATATACTACATGTAATCAAAAGGCGATAACTACAAACCTTTACGTCGCACAGTCTAATTTGTTTACATACGCGCACCTGCTTGCAGACTGTTATGTGTAAATATCGAGATGAAAATGACGTCGAATATTCTCCTTTTAATGGCAATTTTAACTTACTGAATGTTATTTTCATGTTCGAAGAGATGTCTTGATTTGTGAAGAAGGCATTTTATAATGTTTATCCATGTATATCTAAAATATGAACTGCTTCTAAGCTAAAACTGTTGATCGCGTGACTCGCGAATACCAACTGCGTAGATCAATCTCCTTTGCAGAGAGCCGCTCTTTACACTCACTTACAAATAGTAAATCATAGGTGATTTAAAATGTTTATTTGGTTCGAAACAAATGAAGAAAAGAACAAACCGAGATAAACTGGTTTTAATAGAAACATTACTTCGAATGAACACTGCCTATAAAGAGAGTTTTTAAGAACGACACCTGCTAATAAGAAAGAATCGGGGTCTTTCGTACAAAATTATTTCGTCCTTGACAATTTTAAATGTGTCTTTAATTCCCTAAAGGCATATTGCTTCCGATCTGCATATTGTTATGCATCATTGACACAAGGGCGCTCATCATAATATAATTTTAAAACATAAGTAGTTTGTTATTTTCATTATAAAAAAGGAAGGAAAGAATTAAAATAAATTAACATGTTGTAGGGCTCGATCAGTTTATGTTCGAAATAAAAGTTTAAATTATACAACAATTTCAATGAGATTTAACTGTTTAGTTGATATTATATTTCGAAGGTTTATTATCATTGTTTTAAAAGTAGATTGCTGCAAAGGTGTCCACTGTTGACTTTAATAGAGGAATGGTAAAATGACGTGCTATTGCATGCAAATCCTAAATTGTCTGTTTTGTGGTTTTATTGAAAAATAATAAAATTCAAATATTCTGACAAACATCTTGAAAAGTGTATGTGGAATTCACAAATCTTATAATTATTCCTTATTGAAAGCACTGTCTACATACAAAGACTAATGATTGGCAAGATTACTCATTTCCATTACTGTTTATGATCAATAATTAGTTGGTTGTGTGTATGGTCAACCTACTTTGGAATGGAGATTGATCATAAACAATGAAAGGCTTCAATTATCATTCACTTCAATGACAAAACAATGCAAGTTATGATACATTTTCACTTGACCCCACCCCTGATGTTCCA
Source organism: Serripes groenlandicus (assembly GCA_031761405.1). Classification (NCBI taxonomy): domain Eukaryota; kingdom Metazoa; phylum Mollusca; class Bivalvia; order Cardiida; family Cardiidae; genus Serripes; species Serripes groenlandicus. The sequence continues at coordinate 18,893,691 of JASEVX010000010.1, forward strand.
ATATGCCCCTCAGTTGATAACTGTTTATAAACTACTATAATGTTAGTGTTATGCATAACTGCAGTATGGATTTCCAGCGACATTGATGCGTTGCATCAACTTTCTCTTGTTTACTCATTATGATCATTTTTACGATAGTATCTACTACAGAAACTGATGTTTCAAAATGCTTTTGAATTTGGAAATGTGTTAGAAAACTTGAAAGCTTCCATCAAACAATACTTAGTCTAACTATTGGTCTTTAACCCTTTCCCTCATACGACAATTTTGCAGCAGACGACTTTGAACATATTTTGTCAAAAGATAGAAAATCTCTATAATTGAATGAATAACCTATGACTAAAAGTGGAAAACATTGTGGCAAAAGGAGAAATTGCTCAATTTGAGCAATTTCTTCTTTTGTCACTATGTTTTTCAAAAAGCTGTCTGCTGCAGAGGCAATCAGAAAGCGTCCATATGAGGGAAAGGGTTAAGCTGATTACCTGATATTTGTTATCTGACTTAATGCTTCGAAAACATCAATGATCATGGGGTATGTAGAGGGAATTTTACATCTGGAATTTTTGTAAATAAAGATTTCATACAAAATTTAAAACAAATTTTGTTTTACCCTGTTCCGACAATTTATTTTTGAAGAACATTATAATATAATCTGCATGATGCCTATATCCAGGAAAGGGATAAAGGACATCCAATTCTACAACAGTTCATCATCTTTCTGATATAACTATCTTTTAATTAAGCCATGTAATTTTCTCATTTTCTTTCTCATTTTCTCTTGAGGTTTCGGGTGTATAATTATCCCTTTCCCTCATACAACAATTTTGCAGCAAACGACTTGGAACATATTTTGTTAAAAAATAGAAAATCTCTATAATTGAATGGATAACCTCTGACTAAAAGTGGAAAACATTGTGGCAAAAGGAGAAATTGCTTGTTTTGAGCAATTTCTTCTTTTGTCACTATGTTTTCAAAAAGCCGTCTGCTGCAGAGGCGTCATAATTTGCGTCTATATGAGGGAAAGGGATGAGATATTTGATTGTATTGCAAACCTTTTTGACCTACAAGTACAATTAACCCTTCCTTTACAAATACATACGCTTTTGCTGCCTTTGCAGCAGCAGGTGATTTTTGTAAACATTGTGGCACAAGGAGAAACTACTCATAATGTGCATTTTCAACTCCTTTCAATAATTAACCCTTTCCCTCATATAGACGCTTTCTGACGCCTCTGCAGCAGACGGCTTTTTGAAAACATAGTGGCAAAAGAAGAAATTGCACAAAACGTGCAATTTCTCCTTTTGCCACAATGTTTTTCACTTTTTGTCATAGGTTATCCATTCAATTACAGAGATTTTCTATGTTTTAACAAAATACGTTCAAAGTCGTCTGCTGCAGAATTATCATATGAGGGAAAGGGTTAAACTTTTCCTTACAGAAAATTCCCATATTTTTGCCTAGATGTCTTCAAAATTGTCTGCTGCAGTTGTGTCATACGTGGGAAAGGATTAACCCTTTCTCACCTGCAGACACATAACTCACATTTTGACGCAATAGCAGCAGACGACTTTTGAAAACATTGTGGCCAAAGGTGAAATTGCTCATCATGAGCAATTTCTCCTTTGGTCACAATGTTTTTAACTTTATTTAACAATTAAGCTATCTTTAATGGACATTTTTCAGGTTTTTGTCATTATGTTTTCAAAGTTGTCTGTTGCAGATTTGTCGTATGTGGGAAAGGATTAAATAGGATATCCAGACAAATGAAATTAGTTCATTAATTGATTTAGACATTTTGACAAAAGAAGAAATCGCTCTTTTTCTCTCGATCTTTCTTTGCCTACTACAAAAAGCCTTAATTTTAAATAATTAAACCTTTCCCACACAAACATGCTTTCTGACGCCTCTGCGGCAGAAGATCTTTGACACAATGTCTTCAACTTTATTCAATAAGAATTCATCTTCATTTAGGGAGATTTTCAATATTATTGTTGTGATGTTTTCAAAGTCATACATACAAGATATCTGCAGCAGACGACTTTGAAATGATCAACTCCAAAACATAGAAAATCTTTATAAGTGAGAGTATGATTACTGAAAACAGTTGAAATCATTGCGGAAAAAGGAAACATTGCTCATTATGAGCAATCCGTCCTTTTGCCACAGTGATTTCAGAGGTTGCCTGAATTCACATTTATAAGGTGCATGGCCTATTGCATGAATAGGACAAAGCTCAGAATCATGCAGGTCAATATTATCACTTAATGCCTCAAGATATTTTACCCTTTCTTCAAAATTAATGTGCAGCAGACAACTTTGAAAACATCTTAACCCTTTCCCTCATATAGACGCTTTCTGACACCTGCAGCAGATGGCTTTTTGAAAACATTTTGCCACAATGTTTTCCACTTTTTGTCATAGGTTATCCATTCAATTATGGAGATTTTCTATTTTTTGACAAAATACGTTTAATGTCGTCTGCTGCAGAATTGTTGTATGAGGGAAAGGGTTAATATGGAAAACATAGATTTTCTTTATAAATGGAAGTAATTATTGAATAGTTGATAACAATGTGAAAAAAGGTGTAATTGCTCATTAATTGTTAGCAATTTCTCCTTTTGCCACAATTTTTTGAAAAGTCCTCTGCCACATAATAAATATTATGTACCAAAATGCGACCTGAATGTGGAAAAAAGGTTTGACCATATTAATTGTTGTATCTTTTGTTTGATTTTTTCCAGCTGCATATAGCAGCAGCTAATGGCTATTTAGAAGTGGTCGAGTTCCTGCTAGACCATCACGTTTCCATGGAGATGAGGGATGCAGATGGCTGGTTTCCCATTCATGCTGCTGCTTGCTGGTTACAGGTATGAATCCTTTGCGTTAATACTTATCCTGCTTTGGAGGAAACATTTATCATACGTGCAGTCTAGAATTGTGTTTCGCCTGCTGTGGCACATCAGCACAGGTTGATCCAACCCTGTACCTTTTAATCAAGAACTTTAGATAAGTGGCATTTTGCATGTTCTAAAACCCTTATTTAACCTCCAAATCCTAATTGACCACCTTCAGGGTGGTGTAATGGTAGAGCACCTGCATTGGGTGGGGGAGATTGCAAGTTTTATCCCCGACCTGGTCAAAATACTTTAAAACGGTATTAAAGGCTGCCTTCCTTGGCACTAAGGGTTAAAGGGTTAGCATCACGACTGACTGACTGACTGTTGTCGGGATAAATGGACCAGTAACTTACCAGGGAAACGCTGTGATACAACAGACAAATTGTTGAAAGCAGCCTGAAAAAATCTTTTGAATGTGATGATTCTTTTATGAAGGAAATACCCAAAATATAGGTTTTAATGAAAGCTAACAGAGATATGGTGCAATAAAGACCTGTTTACTCGCCCTTATCTAGTCCTTTGTTTAGTCAAAATCAGAGGACATGGATTTTGACCTACAACAAATCTGCAGCAGACGACTTTGAAACATTTCTTGGGAAAAGCATGGTATATAAAGCGCTCTTTAAATGTAGGTATAATTACTGAAAAGAGATGAAAACATTGTGTGGTAAAAGGAGCAATTTTTAGCTCGACTTTTGAAAAAAACAATAGCTATTGTCATGACCGTGGCATTGGCGTTGGCGGGTCTCCGGCGGCGGCGGCGGCGGCGTGGTCGTCCGGTTAAGGTTTTTTGTTTAGCTCATTTTTTTTTCTTCTGTTTTCTCCCTATCAGTCGAGCGTCTGTGCCGTACGCGGTGCTCTTGTTTCTTTTGTCACAATGTTTTCAAAAAGCCGTCCGCTGCATAGGTGTCAGAAAGCGTCTATATGAAGGAACAAACTAATCTAAACTTGCAAAGGTTATGCGTTGATTTGATTTCCTTGAAAGTCATTTAAATGCAACAAATTTGCAGCAGATGACTTTGAAAACACTTTGAATATTAAATATCTCTGTAAATGAAAGTATGATTATAATTGAATAGAAAATAGTGTTACATATAGCGAAAGGATTCATCTTTTGCAACAAGGTATTCCAATATCAAAATTGCATTGAAAAACACCTGACTATCGATATACTTGAGAACAAAGTCATGGGGGCATAAAACCTGACCAACCTAAGATGTTATTTTAAACCATTTTAACCCTTTCCCTCATATAGACACTTTCTGATGCATCTGCAGCAGACAGCTTTTTGAAAACATAGTGACAAAAGAAGAAATTGCTCAAAACGAGCAATTTCTCCTTTTGCCACACAATGTTTTCCACTTTTAGTCATAAGGTTATCCATTCAATTATAGAGATTTTCTATTTTTTGACAACATATGTTTAAAGTCGTCTGCTGCAGAATTGTCGTATGAAGTAAAGGGTTAAACCTTAAAAAAATGTCTTGAAAACTTCTTTGTTTCAGCCTGAGGTAATCGAGATCTTGGTTAAAGGCGGTGCTGAGTTGGATGCCAAGACCAGAACTGGAGAAACAGCTTTTGGTAAACTTCTCTTCATTTACATTATGTAAACAAATTAGGGCCAAATCATGAGAGAACAATGTTTGGTCAAACATATGAGACCTAAGTTTGGCACTTCTTTATGAGACTGCACCGAGGCCAAATCATATTGAGAAATTATTTTTGGCCAAACTATGAGATAATTTTGAACAACTCATGAGATCTGGAAAGTAACCAAAAGCCATTTTCTCGTGTCAAGTCCCGTACAATTTGATTTTGTTTGATCATCATGTCTGCCTACTCTATGGGAGGGAAATTGGTTTTGGCTTCACTATGATAATAATAATGAGCTTGTGCATGGGAAAAAGGCATCAACTTGTGAATATTCTGATACTGCTTTGTGGAAGACAGACTGGTGCGGAAGTGGAGCATCGGCATCGCATAGCGAAGGTCTCAGGTTAGAATCAAGTGATGAGCGGGTTCTGCCTTTTGAACTTTTTCCAGTCAAACAGCACAAGTACTGGTTAAGTCTCCAGGAAATGGACATCAAGCATGATTAACCCTTTCCCTCATATGACAAATCTGCAGCAGACGACTTTGAAAAGTTGTCAAAAAATAGAAAATCTCTATAATTGAATGGATAACCTATGACTAAAAGTGGAAAACATTGTGGCAAAAGGAGAAATTGCTCGTTTTGAGCAATTTCTCCTTTTTGTCACTATGTTTTCAAAAAGCCGGCTGCTGCAGAGGCATCAGAAAGCATTTCTATGAGGGAAAGGGTTAATAGAAGCTGATCGATGTAAAATAAAATAATTAATTAAAGATTAAAGATTCTTATTAGACTGAGCAGGTGGACAAGATAAATCTTGCTGTTTCTCATACGCTGGCTCAAATATTATCACTTACTTTTTACAGGGTAAAAATCCTGGAAAATCTTCAGACCTTATGCAAAACTAGTGTAACTTTATCATGTAATGGTAGGAATCTGCCGTGGTCGAGTGGTTAGCGTCGGGGATTTGAAACCGGGTGTCTCGTTACGATCCCCCAGTCGCGGCACTACGGTCATGGTGGAGTGCCCTTGGGCATGGCACATTTTCTAGCCTAGTACTGGTTTGTTAACCCAGGGATCATGAATAAGTGAACTGTTGCCATGATATAACTGAAATAATGTTGAAAACGGTGTAAAACCCCAATAAAACAAACAAACAAATCATATAACAGTATTTATATAGATACAACCGTTTTGTATGTAGGCCTAAACACTGTTTGCATGTTCACAACTGTGTGACACCTGTGTCAATCAAGTGAATATTTTATAGGAAAACAAAGTTACGAGGCCACCATTTAACCCTTTCCCACATACAACTGTAGCAGACGACTTTGAAAACATTAAGTCAAAGATGAGGAAATACTCATACTTATAATAATAATACTTATAAATAAAAGAATGGTTATTGAAGAAAGTTGAAACATTGTAGTAAATTAAGTAATTGCTTATCATGAGCAATTTCCCCTTTTTCCACAAGGTTTATAAAAGGCATCTGCTGAAGTGGCATCAGATAGTGTCTGAATGTGGGAAAGGGTCTTGAGTAATGTGTGC